>MU730139.1:37835-80024 GCA_026770625.1 Nicotiana glauca
CAATAACCGTGGTGTTTGGGCCAGCTTGTGCGCACCTCGACTAAATCCATGGGATGCCTGCTACCTCTCACTATCAAGAGGTACCGGATAACTCTATCCAGGCTTGGTAAGAAATCACCTAATGTAAGTGAACCTAAGACTTCATGGTTATAATCCACTTCATTGACTATTAGACCATACCCCTGAGTGCTCCCTTTGCCCTCTTTTATCTTGAAAGCTGAAGATGTGAGCTCGTGCGCATTTCTGCATCTCTATTCTTTTCTCAACTTAGAAAGCTGAATCCCATGGAAATATAGGCTCTTGCTCGATCTTCGCTTCATGAATGACTCGTCTATGACATATTGTTGAAAATCACCTATTGGAGCGTTTTGTGCCAAAAGAGCTCTAAGATGCATTTCGCATTTCTCCTGTTTCTAAATTCCTCTTTTACAAGTTGGATTGGCTAAATGAATTCTCAAATTCATCCATTCTGTTCCATTTGATTAGAAAAACAAAATAAAACATATAACACTAGTGAAAAATGACATGAAAAAATATCATTATGTCAGCTTAAGTCTGATCTGGTTGGTCTAATGAGCATTATTTAATCTTAGCTCTAATTTATGGCAAGATTTTTGTTTTTTGAGGTCCTTACATATTGTTGAACTATTTAGGTTCCTCCACATGTACTTGATATGCACTATGCAAGGATGCCCTTGCCACATGAAATGGCTCAAGAACCTGTTTATGTTAATGCTAAGCAGTATCGAAGGATCCTGCAGCGACGACAGTCACGTGCCAAAGCAGAACTTGAAAAGAAGCAGATAAAAGCTAGGAAGGTTAGTATGTGCTCCACCCACAGGCTGCTATTTCCATTTTCTCTTTGCTCCCTTTCTGTCTGGAAATTGTTTGGCACCTTTTACGAGTACTTACCACAGTGTAAGTGTTCTGGAGATATATAATCTTTGACCAACTGCTTGTACCTATCCAATTGGTATGGAGGCAGATCTATCTTAGGCGCTGATGGGACTTCCATATTTTCTGACTGGTTAACAGTATGTAATGAAATTCTGCAGTATGAAGAATTTTATATTTCAATGGAGGAGGACAAAGAACTGATGTCCTTATCGGAAAAAAAGGACAAAGAACGGATGATTTATTCTTTTTGAAGTAAGTAAAAAGTATATGGCATTAGTGCCCTCTAACTCAATACACCTTTTCTACGAGGAAATAAAGGCCATCAACGCTAAATTTGGTCACTGTCCCTTTTGATAAATGTGGGACAAAATAGGTTTATTTGATTGTAACTGTTGTTTCCTTCTACTTTTCCTATTCCAGCTTTTACAGGAGTTCGTAATTCATTGAAAAGGAAAACTTGTATCATTTTTTTTAATGAAAAAGGAAACCTTGTACCATTAGTTTTATAGAAATACTATTCCCTCCATTTTATTTAATATGAAGATCTTTGAGTGGGTACAAAGTTTAACAGGGAAAGAAAGACCTGGAACATGTGGTTTAAGCATGCCATTAACTTTCTGTGGCCATAAGATCCTGTCATTAAGAATAAAACTGAAAGTATAGAGTTATATTGTTTCTAAACATAGAGAGGCGTCGTTCTTTTTGGAACAGACTAAAAAGGAATGAGTGTCGCGTAAAATGGAATGGGGAGAGTATTATTATTATCCGTCCCTATAACTACATTGGCAAGATTATGGGATGGGGTGGAATTGGGTGGCACAACATTCAGGCTTGATATATGAAATTTTTAGTAGTTCCACCATGTCGTCTATTAATATTATGTCCTCTGTAGTCACTTCCGAATTTAATGATCTGGTGCATTTTCAAGGCAATGATACTGTATCCTTTCCTCATATTACAGCCATATCTTCACGAGTCTCGACATCAGCATGCACTGAGAAGGGCAAGGGCTTCCGGAGGACGTTTTGCCAAAAAGATAGATGCTGATGCTTCTAAGGGAACTGGTTCTGTGAGTTCATCGGGCTCTGAACCTTTGCAGTTCAATGCTGCTGATGTTCAAAATAGGCACGAAAATGGAAGGTTGGCCAAGCATCAGCATTCTTATTCCAATGGTAGAAGTTATGGAAATCAAAGTAGCTTTCAGGAATCAAAAGATGAGTACCAGTCTGCTGAAAGCAGGGAAGGAGGTTCATCTGGCAAGTAATTGGGGAGGCGTTCGTGTCTAAACCAGCCTTTGCACTGCAACGCGACTCGAGTATGGATAGAAAAGTTTACAGTTTTTGTTTCATTTCTTGGCTTCTTTGAGCTGGGCGGCAAATCATTCTTGGCTTTTACTTTAGTGTTGACGGGGGCATAGAGGCAACGAGCGTTGCAGTGTTGCATCATTGCTTGGAAATCTACTTCTTCCCTTCTGTACAAATAGATGGAGTAGGACTAGTGTTAGAAAGTTGTTTAGTAGGCTTATAGTTGGCCATTTACTGCAGTTTAGAAGACCATGTAAAGGGATTGTTTTGTTTGTATACTTGTCTTATTTCCTTTAACTACTTTTGCAGAAATTTAGAATTTGGTTTGATTAGGGAGCTAGATATGGTAGGATATAATGGCAGATTTGAGGTGAATGGTCCATTGATGTTTTACTTTGTTTATTTTCTTGAGGTTTAATTTGCCTTTTCAATGGTTAAGGTGTGGAAAACTCACAATTACAATGAAGATCTTATTTATTGAGCAGTCGTTGGTTTTAAAAGAATGTCTGACCAACAAGAATATGCCACGGTGTCTAATTACTCGAGAACATTGAACGCATGTAACATTAAACATAACTCTATATTATTCACCTTAAATAGGCATGATTGATCTTTTGGGTGTCTGCTTATAAATCAACTAAATTTTTGAAGGAAAAAAAAAAGGTGAAAATAGCACGGGCTAGTCAGTTTTTGGTCTGGTAATTGAAAAATAACCAGCATTTGTAAAGTCATTGAAAAATAGATTCTATTTTGTTGCAATACGAAAAGTTCCAGCATAATATACTGGAGACTATATTATGACGAAAGTCCAGTATATTATATTGGAATATTTTTCGACTTTTGAACAGTGATTTTGTTCAGATTTATTTTTACATAAAGAGTGATTAAATTTTGATTACTTTTGAAACTGTGACTATTTTTCAATTACCACTTATAAATTTGGCTATTTTAGAATTTCACCTGGAAAAAAAGAGAAAATGAATATTTTCTAAAATTTTGTAAGACAAGGTCCTGATACTACTTCAAAAATGTTCCAACGAGGAACCATAAAACAACTCAAAACACTGGTTTTCAAAATTTGCAGTCTGCAGCTACCATGAGTCCAAAATAAAGTAGTATCATATATGGAAAGGAGAAATTCTCCAACAATAAAATTATTCTCGTCGACTTTACTACAAACTTCTACACTGATACATATTGAACATACAAGTAAAAGTTGAGGAAGGAAAGAAATAAAAATTGCAATCTGCCCCTTTCCTGAAAGCGCATGTTCTAATAGTATAAATTATAAGTTTTTCTGATGATCACTATCTTCTACATTTTCAGAGACTTCCTCAACTTCTTCTTTGGGTGTGGATTCATCATCTACATCAGCTGGGGAAAATACCTTTTCATCACTAGCCTTGCTATCAGTTACATTATCATAAGGCTCGGTAACGTTCATCACAGTTTGCTTTTCCATCATGCCCGACAAAGCCAGACTTGGAGACCACTCAAGTACATCGTCAATAATGTTAGAAACCCGCATCTGATACCTGCAAGAAAAGAATTCATTTTCAGAGACAAATCACAATTGTGCATAACATTCTCGTATCCTTGTAGAACAATTCAACATATATACGACGACATACCCAGAATATTTTCATATGTGGGGTCTAGTGAGAGTAGTGTGTACTCAGATCTTACAACAGAGTTTCATCAGAATTGCCAGGTTAAGCAAATTGAGTCTATAATTACAAAACTAAGTTCCACATTATTTGCTAATGTAGCTGCGTAGATATTGGTATTCTGGAATCGCCATTATACATAGGTTGATCATTCAGCCTTTTTCTTTCTCTTCATTTAGTTTCCTTGTCTCATACTATGTTTGGAAAATTTAAGATCAAGATAACATCTGATCCCAACCTATTCTAAATTTTAAAAAATTAAGCTAGATCTAGTTCAATCCAATTTGTGTTTGAACTTTTCTTCTTTTTTTATGTCAGAAAAGGTTCGGTGTTAGTAAGGATTTGCAAATTTTCTTGGCAAATTTATGGATCTAGATTCAATTTCCAAAACTTGCAGTTAATGTTTAATATATACCATAGTATAAAATAGTGTAATACGTTACAAGTACATAAAATGCATTATACTCCCTCCGGTTCACAATAAGTGTCCAATTTGCTTTTAGCATGCCCATTAAGAAAATACTAAATTTTATACAAAAATACCTACTATGACTAAACTACCCCTAATTAAATATTTAATGTGAGGAGTAAGAAAACTTTTTAGGGATATGTACATAGGGGTTATTTTGTAAAAACAAATTGAATTCTTTCTTGATTACATAACTAGACACTTATTTTAAACCAATATGAAAAAGCAAATTGGACACTTATTGTGAACCGGAGGGAGTATAAGGTAATAGAACATCATCGTTATAAAACAGATAAAGTTTGCTCCCACTGTATCTGGATTTTCATAAATCATCAAACAGGTATCGGAGTATAAGTGCAAGCAAGCAAACCTGGCTCTTGCAGCCTCATCAGGAGCATGATGCCTCAGGATCAAAATAGCCACCACAGCTACAATTGTATAGAAGAGCCTTGCAGTCCACTTAGGTCGCTCGCCCTCATCTTTCTGGGGCCAAAACTGGAACAATTCTTTGAGTGTTGCCTCCTCAGCGAGAATGTTGGGGAAAAGCCAGACTCGTTTTCCAAGAAGAATCCAAAAAGCACCAAAGACCATGGCTCTCACTGCAAGCATCGGCATATTCTTTTTCGGTAACCATCAATTTATTCTTTCAAATAGCAGTTAATTCAAATAGCATTGCGAAGATATACTAGACAGAGCTAGATGAGCATGATTTACATGTCACTTAAAAAAACAAAGATTTTATGAGAACTAAAGTGACAGTTTCAGGATGTTGGCTTGAGTATACTTAGGGGTCCTTTGCTATAAATTACATCCATTAGATAAATAATATATGATGTTATTTCCAACTCTTGTGTTTTCATGACCGTGTCTGACATGAACCTAGTGCCCTATATATTTGCTACCTAGACGAATCAATACATTTTAACAGTGAGCTGAATCTATTAAATATAACCCACAAACAGCTGCTAGGACAATAATGCCAAAAGACACACCACAACTAGGTACTTTTACTTTTTAATCTACTCATTATGCAGTACCAATTAAGAAATTATCAACAGAATCACTTCAGACCGCTTATATAAGCCACAACTTTCAAAAGGGTTGGTCAAAACAACTTGACAAGGACAATGTCAACTGACCAAGCAACCAACAATACAATTCTTTTGTGCACCTCTTTACTAATTTTCGTACAACTTATTTGGGAATCTATGTATTATTAACACGGAATAGAACGTGTAATATGTATTATCGCTATGTGGATAAGATTATCTAAAGACAAAAATGCTCTCATCTTAGGCAATCCTTGCATAACAATCCGTGTATTAGTATTTACCACATAGCAATTCTTATATTATTATTCACAACATAAACAATCTCTGCATTATAATCCCCACATAACTAGCTATAATCTAAACAACGCGAACATCCTGAACCTGTTGCTTTGGTCATTCGAATAAAGTATTTGGTTTGGATGTGATATATAAAACAGCTACTTGTTTGTACTTTATGAGAAACTGCCATAATTTCAGGTTTCATGACCACATTATCATATTTCTCTAAAATTGGAAGACAATGAGACAACAAACAAAAGATGAAACTGAAATAGGCACCAGAAACTTACACAAAAGCAGGCAAAGTATAAGGAGGAGGAGACCAGCGCAGGAGTAGAGTATAAGCAGTTTGACCTGATGGGGATACACAGGAAACAAGCAGATTGCTAATGTCAAAACTGGCCAGCAGAATGAGAGAAGTGTTTGCCACAGGGGCCTTCTTTTGACGAATGTCCACGCGAAAAAGGCGTCATTTTCAGAAAATACTTGATCCTGCATACAGAAGTGAAGAAGCATAACCTCATAAACTGCAAGAATACCATGTAAAATGCATTACTTTAGGGTTGCAGAATAAAAAGGTCAGTATATCCAAGTCAAGAACGTTTAAAGAGGACAAGGATAAGCTTTCTATAGATAAATACACCATATATTTGACGTCTAGCTTTTGATAGAGTGTAGACTTGGTTTTGACAGAAATAGGAAATTGGGAATAGCTTACTTACAGAAAAGAGGAAACCTGAGACAATGATATAAGCCATCAGCAAATATGGTGATCATTCTTATCTTCCGATTTAAGAAAGGAGAAGATTTTAGCAACAGAGCAAGGAAAATTATGGATGAAAGGATAGAGAATAAGACGTCCTCGGTTCCTTTTGGTTGTGATGTTTATAAGAAAGCCTTTCTTAATAAGTGAATAGCATGACTTATAAAATAAATCTGCAGAAAGATTACTTTAGTTTGATTACTTTAGTTTCTTACAGATTCTAAGGTAACAAGTACTCCAGTAACTATCAGGAATTGCATGCACCAACTAATTTTTACTTAAGAATTCTGGTATATATCCAGATGTAGGACATATGAATAACAAAGGATCTAAGAGAGCATCGCATGATGTGTGAGCCAGGCGCACGTCATGGATTCAACCCTGCTGCAGACAGTCTAGTATAAGTGGAGAATGGTAGATGGATCCACTGAGTTTTGAACCGTGCGCTACAGGCAACCGGAGATTTCCGGGTTATAGAAAAAATGACAAAGGACTTAAGATTTCTTGGAATGGATCCACAGTAATAGCCCATTTGGCCAAACTGCAAAATTCAGCTTATTTTGAGAAGTGCTTTTTCTCAAAAGTACTTTTGATGAGAAACAGTTTGTGTTTGGCTAATTAACTTGAAAAGCACTTCTGAGCAGCAATTAGTGTTTGGCCAAGCTTTACAAAACTGCTTCTAAGTGTATTTTTCTCAAAAGTACTTTTCAAAAAAGTGCTTTTGGAGAGAGCCTACTTTCTTTTGCTTCTCCAGAAATGCTTCTGCTTCTCCTCAAAAGCACTTTTTTTTCCTTTCAAAAGCTTGGCCAGACACCTTAATTTAGAAAAAAAATCACTTTTGACAACAAAAAAAAAGCGCTTTTGCCTCAAAAGAAGCTTGGCCAAACAAGCTATAAGACATGTAAACTATACAAATGGATGTTCCACAGATTAGATACATGCCCTTTCAAGCAGAAGCATCAGCTGTATTGCAAATATATGATCGATTTTTTTGTAATTGTGTGGATAAAGAATAGCAAATATATGTTCATGCAAAATTTATGATCACACTTCCGTTAAGCAAATACACAAAATTTCAAAGCCATTACTAATCCTCGGAAAGAGTAAAAACAAATGTATTTAACTGAATAGGGCAAGGTTGACAGGAAGCCTGAAATCTCTCAAAATAACTAGTACTAAATTCAAGAAAGGAACTCACATGGTATATCTCCAAATGCGCTGGAAAAGTAGACAATTTCTTCTTGCCAGGCCGAACAGTTTTTACAACACGATCACATCGGACTAAAAGGTTCTTCTTAAGCAGAATGTTGGCAATATCTTCTGGTTCCAAACTTCTATCCAACTCGAGTATGTCTTTCAGTTCTAAATGATTTCTCACAAAACTAACAAAATCTTTTCCTCTGAAATACTCTACCCGTGTTTCCTGTAGAACAGCCCAACGAGACACCAAGTCCTTATGATCTCTAACTTTCTCGGCAAATAGCTGGAAGACATCCTTTTTCGCAGCTTGCTTCTGAAACTCAAAGTAAATAGCATGAGTACGAGCATCATAAAATCAAAAGGGCAGAAATAGCGGCAGGAGGAGAGTGGACGAAGCTGAGCACGTCGCAGCATATTCGATGACAAGAAACTTTATTTTTTTATCTTGTTTTTCAAGGGTGCCAATATGGTTAAGTTACCTGTCCACTAATAGTGTAGTTCAGCAAGATTATCAAAAGTGAAACTACCCACAACCCCAAAAAAAAAAAAAAGAAAAAAAAAAAGGTATCCCCTATAGTGCTAGTCCTAATTAGTTCATTTCAAGGATTTAAGATAAATCCAATAGATTTCGCAAAGTAAATAGAGCGTTACGCGTTAACTGCACAGGACAAAAATGAATCCCGACTACCCAGTTAGAAAAACAGTTCAACATGTGCCAACTATCATTCATACTTAGTCCACTGCAAGTTTACCAAATACCTTCGCAAATTTCTCTCATCTCCCAAAAAAGGGCACAATGTCGTCCACAATCAGTTTACTATATAAAGTTAAAATGATCCAAGAAAGCAAAAGTTTGTTTTCTATCCCTAGAAATATATTTGCAATATTCACACTTCCAACTAGCAGAAACGAATACCCTCTATCACACACTAGCCGAAATAATACCAAAATTTTTAGTTCAAAATCTCTTTGTCGCAATGACTTAACTACAACTATGTCTCAGCCCCAAACAAGTTAGGGTCGGCTAGACAAATCCTCATAGACCACGTTACTCCATTTATTTTAAACTCATCTCATGCCAATCAAAATCACTAAATCTCAATAACTCCACAAATTCTTCGAGGAAAATGCAAGAAAATATTCAATTAAAATTTTGATCGGATTATGGTCTTTAAAACCTCCTGATTATACATTTCAAATTACTTCCTAAAGTCAAATCTTTTTCAAAAACTCTTTTCGGAAATGTAAGAAAATCATTTTTATGACGGTTGTGTCTGGGCCAGCTTGTGCGCACCACAACTATTCTATAGAGTACCTGCTACACCCCACCAACACAGGTACCCCATAACTCTGAAATTAAACAGACCCATTTTCCATAAAGACCACAACATTGTAAGGATTTGGAACCCTAAGACATCTGATCCTACTGTATGCAATTCCAATTACCTCCTAAAAACAAGATCTTTTTCTTTCCCCACAAATTCTTTGTTGAGAAATGCATGAAAAAGTCCAAATTAAGAAACCCATTTTCCTAAACCCGTCACCTGGACATGATTTTGAACCCTAGGAATTATGAGTCCCGTGTATACAATTCAAAATACTCCCTAAAACAAGATAATTTACACAAATTAATTGGGGGAAATGCAAGAGTAGTTCCCACTAAACAAACCTATTTCCCCCAAAAAAACGAAATCAAACAAAACAAAAAACTAAAAAATTGGATATATTTATGCAATTAATTTGGATTAAATTAGAGTGGAATTACCCTAGAAGGAGAATCAGTGTTGGATGCGACAGCTTGTGATCTCCTTACCTTTTTCTTCTCTGCTCCCCCTGCTTTCTTCATCTCTGTCCCTCTCCCTCTATGTGTGTGTGCTTTTCCCCTTCCTCCCTCTCTGTGAGTGTGTGTGTGTTTTTCTCTTCCTCTGTCTTTGCGGTTTCCTTAGATTTCTTGTGTATGTTCAGGTGGTCGTTGGGGGTATAATAGAAATATTAAAAGCATTTTTATCGATGTTGTAACGCTTACTATTTATAAATAAATTTTATTGAAGAAATTTCTTTTCAATGTTTGATTACGTCCTTTGTAAAAGATAGTTTATTTAAGAAAAATGTTTTACAAAAGAAAATTAACTATCATTGTTTGTAGGCCGTGATCTTACGAAGATTTTGAACCCCTTGACCACTAAACTACACTGTAGAGTTGTTTCAAGAGGGTTCAAAATTTAATATATAAAGATAAAAAATAGATTTTGCCTTATATATACAGTGTAATTTTTCGGCGAAGGGGGTTCGGGTGAACTCCTTGTGCCCCCTAAATTCGCCCCTGTTTGTAGGCAGAAGCCATCCTTTACGACTAATCAAGATGCTCGATTAGGAAGATAGAGTTAGCCTAATACACGATGCTAGTGGAAAGTAAGGGTGTTCAAACCGAACCGGAAAACCGCATCAAACCGAAAAACCAAATCAAACCGATTAAAAAACCCGACTAGGTTTGGTATTGAGTAAAAAAAATCGAACCAAACCGACATATAAATTTTATTTATATTTTTAAGACTTTGTAGTGATTTTTCTTTAGAAAATGTAGAAATATTTGGGATCCTCTCATGTATTAAACTTGAAAGCGTAAATTAACGAAAAATTATTGTTAGACGACTAAGAAAATAACTATCATGTGTTACAAAAAAATTTCTCCCATTAGAATATTTTAATAGATCATATGTTTGTCAATTTTTTCCATATTTACTAAACATATATTCACTTATCAAAGCTTTATCTATAATTTTAATAACGTAAGATTGAAATAATATTCATGTAACAAAAAAACCAGAAAATCCGAAAAACCTGACAAAACCGAACCAATCCAAATCGATATAATTGGTTTGGTTTGATTTTGATAAAAATCGAATCAACCCGATCCGTGTACACCCCTAGTGGAAAGTAATCGATACACCTATGAAGAATAACTAAAGTGTATTGTTTGTTTTGACGCTATTATTATTCAAACAAAAAAGTCTAATCGATAAAGGACAAACTTAAAATGTATGATGGTCATTTTAAGAATACAATAATGATTAGCTATATTTCACACGTTATTCTTTTCTAAATAAAGGGCACTCAGTGCACAAAGTATTTCGCGTTCACGTCTGGAAAAAGATCGCACCCTAAAGGATGTAATGTATACCGCCAACCCCAGGGACTCTATTTCATAGTTGAGGTGAAACTTTGAAAACCACTATATATCGACCTCATAATATATTGTGACCATATGTGAAATTTGTGAAATATGTGGGCTCAGGCTGTTAATTAATTCTGATTAAGCAGTTTAAGAAAACTTTTAAGTGCCATTACAAAGTTGACACACATTTAGTTAGTCAAACTTGATAATCATTTTGTTGTCTTTGTTATATACACACACATATACAAGGCTAAATGGTAAAATAAAATCAGGTAAATACTTAGTCGCAGTGGGTATTTTGTATTAAACCATGTTAATATACCATGGTTAATTGATTCAGAGAGATATGAATTCAAATAATTTACTATGGTCTTGAAGTTCATGTGCAAAACATATGTCATGGATATATTGGTTTGACGTGAACACTCGATACACCAATCATAGGAAGCCCATAATTTAAGTCGGTCAATCATAGACGAGTTCGGGCTAAAGTGGGCCAAGTGTCACGTGGGCTGCAATACTCTAGTGTCCAGATGCGGCCCAACACTGCAAGAAAAGAATTCATTTTCAGCACAACTGTGCAAAATGATCTTGTATATCCTTGGACAACAAATCACCACATACTCAATGAGATAAATTACAAAACTAAGTTCCACACTTTTTACTAATACTAATTTAAGTATACGCGCGTTGTGCGTGTTTCTCATCTCAATAAGTATTTTTTCGTAAGCAACTTACATATTTAAAAACACAATTGTATTTGAGTAATAAAATAAAAGAACAAAAAATTTTCATGAAAGTCCTCAATCATTATTCAATATGCTCATCTTAAATTATGTTCCAATTTATAATTTTATCAGTTCAATTTTACAAATTATCTTGCTTTGTTTTTAGTTTCGGTAAAAACACATATCCTCTGAAGATTCAGAAATTTTCAAATAGTACAATATATGTAAGGTAAAATATTTATTACTTTTAAATTTTTAATATTAGGACTTCTTACATTTAATAGATAAAATTTTCATTGATTTAAATTTAAAAGTCCTAAATATTGGGAAAGTAACTTAAATTAGAATTTTATCCATCGTAAAAGCTATTATAAAAGAGTAAAAAAGACGAATAATATTTCACTCGAGGTGTTCGTGATTTTAATATAATATGGATATAGATTTATGTTAGTCAAGTACTTCTTCCTCTTCATCCTATGATAGAATATGTTCTTGTTTCTTTGGAATTAGTTTAAATAAACAATTATTTTAAATTATTAGATTAATAAAAAGAAGAAGTGCACAATGAGAATTATGTGAAATATTTCTCATAGCAATTAACACTATATTTAAGGACCGTAGAAAATAATTTTTTATAATGATCAATTTGGAAACGGCAAAAGAAAGTGTTAGTGTTACATTATGGTCTGTTAGCTTACTGTAAGTATTTTATTGGATGCAGAAGTTTAGAAAATTAATCTAACGTTATGTTACATTATTCGAATAAGAAAGTGATTATATAAGGTAAATTTTTAATTGATTTTGACTTCCTAAATTTTAGGATTTTATATTAATTTCAAAGTCCTAAATATTAGGGAACTGTCTTAAATGACAACGTTGTTCAGTGTGAAATCTATTTTAAAAGGGTAAAAAAGGCGAACGACATCTCGCTAAGGGCCTTCGTGCTTTTAATATAGCATATATATATAGATAGTTGTATAGATATTAAAAGGCAGTCCGGTGCACAAAGCATCTTGCGTTCACACAAGGTTAGGGAAAGTGTCGCACCTTAGGGTTGTAATATAGGCAGCTATGC
This sequence comes from Nicotiana glauca, assembly GCA_026770625.1. Lineage (NCBI taxonomy): Eukaryota > Viridiplantae > Streptophyta > Magnoliopsida > Solanales > Solanaceae > Nicotiana > Nicotiana glauca. The sequence goes on from MU730139.1 coordinate 50,445, forward strand.
AAGCATCATGATGAGGGTAGATATTGGTGTTATAAAATCCGTCAAGATACTTGAGTTGACCTTGTAGTTTTTTCTTTGTTCTTCATCTGGATTTCTAGATTCCAATTCTTACACTCTGGAAAATTTATGATCACATGACTCTCTTCAGATCAACGTTGATTGTTAAGAAGATGGACCTTAGGCTTCTCAACCCCCAACGTTGATGACTCTGGTTTAACGCGGCTAATACCCCCTCATGTGTCCATGACTCGAGATCTCGAGCGTATGCAATATAACATAGGGATCTAACATAAGGTAAACTAAGAATAGGAATGTGTCTTGCTAGGATATCCTGCGATTTTCAACCCCAAAAGTTAGTTCAAGAGGCGAGGAATGTCCGAGCCAATATAAGGACACAACTACAAATTCCTACAATCAATATGAGACATTCTAAAATTGATAAAAGTGGCCTCCCATTCAAAGAGGCATTAGAGTGTAAGTACAAGTTAGCAAACCTGGCTGCTGCAGCCTCATCATAAGCATAATGCCTTCTCAGGAGCAAGATAACAACCACAGCTACAATTTCATAGAAGGGCCTTACTTTCCACTCAGGTTGCTTCCCATCATCTTTCTGCGGCCAAAACTGGAACTGTTCTTTGATTGTTGCCTCCTCGGCAAGAATGTTCGGGAAAAACCAGACATGATATTCAAGAAGAATCCAAAGAGCACAAAAGACCATGACTCTCACTGCAGGCATCAACATATTATTTTTCATAAGCATAAATATCTTCTTTGTAATTGCAATAACTCTAATATTAGGATTGCGAAGATATACTAGACAAAGCTAGATGAGCATGACATGAACAGCTCAAGGCAGAGGCGAAGCCAGAAATTTTCCCAAAGGTGTTCAGACTTGAAAGAAGTAAAAAAAAAATTCCCGACAGAGAGTGTCCAATATATGTTATATGCATCGAAAATCTAATATTTTACTTATATACACATTGTAATTTTTCGTAATATTTCGACGACCTTTAGCAAAAGGTAGCTTCGCCCCAGGGACGCAATTGTACAACCGACACAAACACACGTGGACAAATACTAAGAGAAAGACTTTAAGCAAGAGCGCTTCTATCCATCAACTTACATTTGAACCTCCTATTTAAAATCTTTCTTACCTGAACTATTCAGAATCAAAAGTACCAGAACTATCTTAGTTATGTTTCTCTACTATCATGAAAAAAGCTACGAGGTCTTTCTAGTTGGTAAAAACTTCACCTGGGGTTACACTCAACATCATATATTTATCTTTAAAGAACTATTTTTTATTGCCTGTCATAGAAAAAAGGCAAAGGAATGTAATTACCTTAAACAGAAGAATGAAAAACAATATATAAGAAAGTTTTCTTCATAAGAAAACACATAGAGTGTACTAACTTAACATTCCCCTTACCTCTTTTCCTATACATCCGATAATATTTCAAAGCTGATTTTGTAATCACAAAGTTCACTCAAGCCGACATCCTAAAACTATTGCTTTAGTCATTTTGATAAAGTATTTGGTTTTGGTGCGACATATAAAAGCAGCTGGCTCTTCTACTTTATGAGAAAAAAGGATTGCGGTGCACTAAACTCCCACTATGCGCGGGGCCCGGGAAAGGGGTGAACCACAAGGGTCTATTTAATGCAGCCTTACCCTGCATTTCTGCAAGGCTATTTCAACCGCTCGAACCCGTGACCTCATGGTCACATGGCGGCGACTTTACCAGTTACGCCAAGGCTCCGCTCCGTAAATCTCTAACATCAGATTTTATGGTCACATCGTGTTGCATCATAAATCTCTAACATGATAAGGAAATGCGGCAAATAACAACAGATCTGTGAATTAAACTGAAATAAGCACCAGAACTTACACGAAAGTAGGCAAAGTATAAGGAGGAGGACACCTGCACATGGGTAGAGTATAAGCAGTTTGACCTGATGGGGATACACAGGAAAGAAGCAGATTGCTAATGTCAAAAATGGCCAGAAGAATGAGAGAAGTGTTTGCCACAGGGTCCTTCTTTTAACAAATGTCCACGCGAAAAAGGCGTCATCTTCAGAAAATACTTGATGCTGCATACATAGGTGAAGAAACATAAACTCCGTAACTGCAAGAAAACTAGGGAAAATGCATTACTATGTAATAACATTCCAAGAGTATATATTTTCTACGGAGAATGACTTCAATCATATCAAACGCACTCTGAATTCAGAAAGGAACTCACATTGTAAATCTCTAAATGTGATGGAAAAGCAGACAATTTCTTCTTGCCAGGCCGAACAGCTTTTACCACACGATCACACCGGACTAAAAGTTTCTTCTTAAGCAGAATGTTGGCAATATCTTCAGGTTCCAAACTTCTGTCAGACTCGAGTATGTCTTTCAGTTCTGAATGATTCCTCATGAAACTAACAAAATCTTTTCCTCTGAAATACTCTACTCGTATTTCCTTAAGCGCAGCCCAACGAGACACAAAGTCCTTATGATCTCTAACTTTCTCAGCAAATAGCTGAATAACATCCTTTTTGGCAACTTCCTTCTGAAATTCAAAAGGAAATAGCATGGATATGAGAAACGTCTCACTAAATTCAATGACAAGAATCACAATAAGGGGAACACACAGCAAAAATAATTTACGCCACAATTTACTCAAAATGAATTTAAGTTCTATTTTGTAAAAGATATTACAATAAGATCACTTATAAGGTAATATCAGCTGAACCTCTTAATAAGCATTTAATCTGAGAACGTCTCGATAAATTTAAAGACAAGAACTACACAATTACGAGGAACACACAGCAAAAACAATTTAAGCCACAACATAACTCTAAATGAATTTAAGATTGCCTCGTGAAATAGCAATAGAACTTTTCCAGACATTTATAATCCGTGTTCTAATTAGACAACGTCTTGCTTCGAACATAGTAGTTACTACCGGGAAAAAACCTGATTGTGTGGAAATCCTTCAAGAAGTTATGCAGGACTAGCACTAACAGTGTAAACAATAATGACACAATCAAGTAACTTACATAGATAGTTATAGGTTATAAATTTCTTAATAAGCATTAATTGGTAATCTGGTAACAGTGATAACTAGCTTGTTATCACAAGTGATAAATTTCTTAATTAAAAAAAAAACCTTTACTCTATCAGTGTACAATAACAACAACAAATCCAGTATAGTCCCACAAGTGGGCTCTGGGAAGGTAGAGTGCACGCAGAACTTACCCCTACGTGGTGAAGGTAGATAGGTTGTTTCGGAGACTCTCGGCACAAGAAAAGTGAAAAAAGAAGAAGGAAAAAAAAAGGAAAAGAAAACAGAAGAAGAAGAAGAAAATGGAGTACCACAAAAACAGTACCAATAGAAAAATAAGATAACGAAACAACATGAAGTAAAAGCGATCAAGGAATAAGAAAATACAAAGGTGCTACTAATACTATTGGTAAGGAATGGGGAAACTCTCGACAATGTACTGAGAGTGGCGAAGCCGACAATTTTCTCAAGTATGTTCAAACTCGTAAGAAGTGAAAAAATTCTCCTACAAAGAGTATTCAATATATGTTATAATCCCCTAAAATCTAATATTTTACCTATATATACGCACTGTAATTTTTGACAAAGGGTGGTCAATTGAACACCCTTTAAGACATGTGGCTTCGCCCATGCGTACTGAGCTTCTCCCTACTTATCGACCTCTACATCTTCCTATCAAGGGTCATATCCTCGATAATTTTTATTAGATATCCAGGACAATGGTAACAAGAACACTGGCTTAAATTGGAACAAATTATGTCATGAAACCACTAAAAAGACAATTTTGCAGGCTCATAATAATCCTAATTTTTTCATCAGTAAAGTATCCTAATTCAATAAATTAGAGTTAGGTACCTTAGGAGGAGTGTTGGAATCTGTATTGGAACCTTCTGACCTTCTTACCTTCTTCTTTTTCTCTGCTCCATTTCGTTTCTTCATCTCTACATGTGTGTGTGTGTGTGTTTTCTCTGGTTTTTTGTTGTATATATGCTCAGACTATCATGTTGTAACAACCCCACTTGGGTTTGAAAAAGGAGCAAAGTAACAACTATATGTAAAGAGGAAATTGCATAGAAATATGAAGGAAGCTGCTGGTTTTATTACAAGACTCAATAGTCAATATGAAATATCAGGGTCTACTATTATTGGCACTTAGGCTATGACCTTATATTACTACCTCTGTTTCACGGGTACGGAGATTAAGAAAAAAAATGAAGATTTTTAGAATGCGGTCCTAAACAAGTTCAGATGGGGCCAGAATATTTGTGTGGTTATAAAAGCTTCTTGTTAAGGGTAGAGTTGTAACTTTAAGCTAAATTGTTACTAAATTTAGAAAAGGGTTCGTTCTTTTTGGAACGGACCAAAAAGAAAATAGGTTCACATAAACTGGAACAGAGTATTACATGACATGCAAATGAGAATTATTTCAAGTGAAAACTCTATTTCTATGAACCCGTTTGGCCTTTCCCAAATTTTTATTAGAAAATACATGTTTGTTCATAAATTTTATCCATATTTTGGCAAATTCCCAAATCCCAAAATTTTACTTTTAAATTTTCTAAAAATTGCCCAAACTTTTGTATTTTATAAAAGAGCCCACAATGTATTACTTTATAACAATGGTGTTTGGTCTTCTCGGTCTGATGGTATATTTTTCAATTTATTATAAAAATAATAATCTTGTACCAAATTTAATTATGTTAAGGACTATGGTTTGTGACAATGATAATGAATGTTATTGATCAAAGTAATGTTGTATATTTGTAATAGTTTTTAGAACTTGTGGGTATAATTCATGTTTCATGTTTTTTTCAAAAAAGAAATTGATATATATTTTGAAAACTGACGTCCAAAAACATTTTCATCTTCAAACCAAATTTCACCCAAATCAGATTTTTTAAATCAAATTTGGGAATCTATGACCAATAAACTAATTTAGAAAGCTTAAGGATTCAATAAGAGATAATTAAAGTGTTACAGATGCTTTTTATTTTTATTCATTTTTAAAAGAAGGGTGAAATTTTAACAAAAAAAAAGTTATGTTATACAATATTTATTCAATTTTTTAATGGAATGAGCCAAATATATAAATTTTAAAAAAATAAGCACTAAATAATTCAACAATTATTAATTCTCATAGTACAAACTTTGTACTATTATAATCCACCAACTATTACTACATTTTCACACTCTATTGAAAAAGTTGAATTTTTAATAAGGCAAATATTATTACTAGCAAAAAAAGCACAAATACAATTTATCCATACCTGCTGCTCCTGTGACAGTGAGTTTCAAATGCTGCATCTTCACCATTCTCTTTCAATTCACACAAACCATTTGCACAATCCTTCTATCTTCTTCGTCAGCCATTCAAGTATCTCTGTTTCTTTTTCTGGTTTAAATAGATGGAATATATTCAAGAAAACAAGAAAACGAAGAAAAATTCCTTTGCTTAAAGCAGTGGAGAAAGATTCTGAATTTGAAGTTGACCAAGATAAGGCCCGTGAAGCTTTGAGAAAACTTGACGAAAAACTACAGTCCATTTCTCAGAAAAAAATTGACCCCCCAAAGATTAGAGGTAATATTTCACTTAATTCCCCATCTGTTTTTATGTGTTTGTAGCCTATATTTTGGTGTATGGATATCAATATGTGTCTTGTGCTGTGTTTTAAATGCATGGTTTTTTAATTTTTATGATAATTTCTAGTTTTGAGCTTAGAGTCATTGTTTTCTTTATGTTCTAAGTTAGTGAGGAGGAATTTGATATACAACACCTAACAACAACAACAACCCAATATAATCCCACAAGTGCGGTGTGGGGAGGGTAGTATCTACGCAGACCCTACCCCGGTGGGGTAGACAGGCTGTTTATGATACACATTGGCTCAAGAAGACGAAAAGAGAGTAATAGCAGCAGAGGCCAGAAAGATAATACGAGTATCATAAGAACAAAAAATATATGAAAAAAGCAATATCAATAACCATTAACTATGGCAAGGCACCATGAAAATGGAAATGTAGTATGAACGCAACATGAACCACTAGGAGTCTATAACATACATATATTGGGTGTGAGAATTGTTGAGTTTTTGTTTAAGATAAAATAGTCTTAAAATGTTGGGTGAATGGAAAATGGAGGGAAAATAATTCGGATTTGGATTTTGGTCAAATGATCGATCGATTGATTAATTTTTTGGACTAAATTTATTTGTTAATAGTGAATATTAACGTAATATTATCCGTGTTTGTAATGGATGTTTTTCCACTCCGTGAACATTAATTAAAAGGCCCACCATGAGTGCTTCCTCCATTACCATGAAGTGCTTCCTGCATTACCATGAGGTGCTTCCTCCATTACCATGAGTGCTTCCTCCGTTAATTCCACTAAATGAGTTGAATTGCACTATAAATAGGTGGTGAGCAAATTGTTGAAACACACAACAAAGAAGAAAAACGGACAGAATACTCGATATACACTCTGTATACACTGAAAAAAACGAATTGGAATCTGATATCCTCTTCAGTAAGAATTCAACATCTGCTATACATTGCATTCGTTCCTCTCAGAATTTCCATTCAACTTCTGAGTTGTCCTCCTTATTCTGTATTGTTTTAAACTACAAACAAAACATTCGTAAGTGTGATTTGCTGCCGAACTTTGTGTTCGCTGAAACACTGGGGTTTGAAATACCGCTATATCAGTGTGTAATTCGTTCTATCCTGAGAGGAAATAATCCATAACCTTGGGTACTAAGAGGGGATTAAATTCCTTAAGGAAACACTGTGAATTCAGTGGGCTCGAATTAATTATTGTTTCATTTATATTCACGTTTATACACTAACATTTTATTTTTCCAGAATTATTATTTACAAATACATATATTGGGTGTGAGAATAGAGTGTCACTTTGGAAGTTGATAAAGAAAAAAAAAGGATCCATGAGATATTCTTAATGCTAATGGCATGAGATTTTTTGGGAAGACCATATGGCCTTGACCAAAAGCGTACAGTATGATACCATGTAAGAGTTAAATTACTGAATGGTTTGAGACAAATATTCTTTGTATTTATCAATTCTTTTCTAAGAAAGGGGTGGGTTGCTCTTCAATGCTTGGGCTGAATGCTGTTTTTTTTTTTTAGAATTTTTTTAATTTGACTCCCCTTTGATCACCTTTTGTTGGAGTTACGACTCCTTTGGTGACTCAAAGGCACGACCGTGGGATTGTAGGCGGAGGATGCTGACTATCTAAGCAACCTTTTTGTCCTGGACTCTGTTTCATTGTACAGGTGAAAGGGTTTTTTTTCTTTTCTTTTTGATAAGAGCTGAAACTTTAAAACTCAAGTAAAGACCAATGTCTATCTTTGACATTTTTAGGCAGGATAACCTCAAAATGTATGATCACTATCTGCAGCACATACAATATATTTAGGAATCAGTAAGATTTGACTGTGAGCTTGTTCAGTGATTCTGCTTACTATTCAAGAAACTTTAAGTGCATACTTTGTTAGGATCGAAAAAATCATGTGTTATGCGGAAGCTAGTAAAACAAACTTTGAACGACAATAAATCAAATAACAGAAGAGAAACATACCAAAAGAGACACAAAAATGTAACGTGGTTCAGTCAATTGACCTACGTCCACGGTGGAGATGAGAAATCCACTATATAAAAGAGAGTACAAAATATCGAGAGAACAACCTCACAAAGAGGCAAACACAAGTGGCACACTAATATTTGTCCCGTAAAGTTCTCCCCTAAATACAACTCTCAAACCCCATATGGCTACATTGTGGATGCTACTGAATGAGAAGTAAGGATCCTCAATTTATAGAAGTCCAAACATTTTCCTCCAAGAAAAGAGACTAGCCAAATATGAGAGATTTATAATTTCCTTCTAAAAGAATGAAAACCCAATTATGATAAATATATTGTCCTTTCCTTCAATAGACAATAAAACCAAATATGGTAAGGAAATCAGGACAAACACCTGACCTACTTCTACTGTTCTACAAGGTTGAGATACATATTTAGTCTTTCAAACTCATTAGTCTAACTTGTTTTCTTTACATAATGACAAATATAAACCTCATTGCCTTGGACAATTTTGGCAACTGTTGCTTAGGTAAACTGACATCAGGGGGCTTGGTTAAAGTTCTCTCTGATTCATTATACATCAACTGTGATATTTTAACTCCTTGTTTAACCTTTCAACTATCATGTAGAAAAGAGTATACACGACATGTTTCTTTGATGCATGATGGGAATTAGGGCAAAGCCTGGGGGCGGTCTCTGCCTTCTTAACATGCGGCACACGAACTTGAAGTCTGATTTGAAAATCTCTCTCTACCTTCACAAAACTTCTTGCGCGCTTCTCGTAGTTTTGACTTGCTCTTAGGCTTAGGTGTGTGATACTCTAATCCTTGTTTATTTTTCCTGGGAATCATCCCAAAAAACAACAAATAGACGCACATAATCTATATGGAAAAAGAAGCCTGTTTCAATAACTGTCTGATACATTTTGGTCGCTACATGTTGAACCAACAATAACCTAAAAACCATAGCTACAGATGGAAGCCTTTAAACCACTGGTATGGGTTTAATCTCTACCTTTCTGATTATGGCTTTGGGATTTTTTTTTCGGTACTCATCTCAATAGCAGTCAACGCTAGGTTCAAGCTCAACTATAGTCCATACTCATCTCAATAGCAGTCAACGATAGTTTTTCTGATTCTGGCTGGGAGGTATATTAGGAGAAAGTCCAGTGCAATGTTTGGTTCCACGGTATACTGTACACACATCATGGTCCAGATTTATACTCTTATGGATTTTAAGGGGTACACGATACAAAAGGAAAATAGAAAGAGATGAGGCTGGTTGTTTGTCCTCCTTAAAATGCTTGTTACCTCTTTAACAAAATAGACAGTTTTACTTAAGATTACATAAAAGCTGTAATTGCCCTTTCATATATTCTGTATTTGTTCCTGCAATTAACATATTATTCCTTGTGAAGCTATGTGGTTCTCTATTGCTCCCAAATCCTTCTACCACCAGACAAATATCCAATTCTTTAGTCATTTCCTGTCACTGCTAAACAGTCATTAGTTTCAATGTATTTGTTAAAGAATCTGCGCATCCAATCCTAATTTAATCACTACTTCGGAGAATTAACAGGTTCTTTGTTAAGCACTTTCGGACTCTAGTTCATTCAAATAAGAATATTGCTTCGAATGGAATGAATTTGAAACTCTCAATTAAAGCAATAAGTTAACTCATGAATAGCCTCATTTTTTCAAAGTCATGGAAAGAAGAAGATAAATTTGAAAAGAAAAACATAATCTTGCTTTGACTCAGGATATGATAATCATTTCCGCAGAACGCCTTAATAGCTATCTGTTTTTTCTTTTCAGTCTAAGTTCATGGTACCTATTGTACCCTTTGGCCCAATAGAACTCACCAATTTGTCCCTTGAGTTATGCTGCATCGAGCCCAAAAGCACATATACGATGTAAACTTGTACTTTGTCTTATATAGCGCGTCACTTTCCTCTCCCTTTCTGATGTTGGAGTTGCCTAAGATATCACATGTATCCTTTTTTGGAAGTTTGCTAGCATTAAAGCCTGTCAGTTCTTCTTCTTGACTTGCCACTATTAGCCCCCCTCTGTCGTGAGCGTCAAAACTTTTTATATGTAATAGTTAACATGATTGGGATTAATATGATGAGTTTATTAGCATGTCTGTGATGCCAATTTTCCTGACCCAAATACTTCTTGAAACATTTGCAGCTACGGATTTGAGCCGCGATAGCTTTCAAATGACAGAAGAGAATAAAGATCTTTCAGGATCCTTCTTAAATTCCTTAGCCTTTGGTCTCTTACTCTTCACTATTTTCTACAATATACTCTTTGTTACTGTCATCAAACCAGCAGTCGATGGGCCAGATACAATTCCAGAAATAGACTTAACGCTTGAAACTCTACAAGCAGCACCACTACAGCAGTTATTATCGATACCTCGAGTTTCAAAATGAGTTGTGAAATTACATTGTATTGAGGCAGAAAGGCTGAAGCAACTGTATATTTCTTGTTTCAAAATAGTAATATCTTGATTTAGTCTGTTTAATGATGTAAATCTCAGGAGAGTGAAACTGGTGTACATCAATTTATCAGCAGTAACTCAGTATTTCAAATTTGTTAAAATTGCACATTCTGTTACTCATCTATACTATGTAATATGTTATGTTTTGATAGATATATCAACCAGTTGTATGACCTATAACATTCACCTCAGGCGCTTATATCGCCTGGACAACAATACAGTCAAAAGACAGATTTTATATGATTTTACATGTATTACCTAACGAATCGACAATGGTTTCCCATATGCTTTTTCAACATGACTCGAACTCTTAACCTATCGATTCGAGGTAAAGGTGCTTCGCCAACTGAACCTTCCTTTATCGTCATATAACTATGGTTTGTGCTCTCAATAAGTACTACGGCTAATTTAAAAAAAAAACATATTTTCTTATAAATTGTGTAAAATTAAGACGAGAATATATCATAGATAATAATTGTAATATAGTTAGACCTCTTTTTTTTTTTTAATAATTGTGATGTCCGGGCCAGCTTGCGCGTACCTCGGCTAATTCCACGGATACCTGCCACCTCCCACCAGCAACAGGGTACCACGTAACTCTTCCCACCAAGGCTTGAATAGATGGGAAGAAATCACATAGTATTTTTGCCTCTTTATAACAACACTTCATTACAATGGTCAAGTTACGTTATAATATATATTTTTAATAAAAACATTTATTATAGTAGCGAAAAAATATTGGAACAAACGAGGATGATATTGAAAGGTTGGACTATAATATGTAAAGAGAATAGTGAACTTGGGGAGAAATTCAAAAATAGCCAGATTTACAAGTGGTTGTTCAAAAATATTCCAGTTTCAAAAGTAATCAAAATTTAGCCACTTTTCATGTAAAGATAAATATGAACGAAAACACTGTTCAAAATCCGGAAAAATACTCCAGTATAATATACTGGAGTTCCAGTATAATATACCGGTCCAGCATAATATACTGGAGTTTGGAGCACCAGTGCTCCAGTCTCCAATATATTATACTGGAGCCAGCAAAGTATACCGGTCTAGAATAATATGCTGGAAGTTTATACACAGGTGCACTGTACTTCAGTATATTATGTTGGACCTGTCTCTGTTGCACCAAAATAGTGGCTATTTTTTATTAACTTGGTAAATGCTGACTATTTTTAAATGACCAATCCGAAAATTTGCAAGATCGTGCTATTTTTAGGTGAACTTTGAGATGGAAAGAAGGGAGTAAAAGCCAAAGGAAGTCCATCCATCACCAAATTGGCTTCTAGACTTTTGTCTCCAGTTCTAGCTAACCAGATGGTTGGCAGTTATACGTAAGTTATTCTGTTCTCATAAATAAGAAGTGTCAATTTCATTGACTTCTTTGTGCCTAATTTAGCGACATGTTGCTACTCTCTACGATATATTTTGGGTTTTGATATAGGTTTAACAAAATGGTTTCACTTAGAAAATAGAGTTACGTCGAGAAAATTTATCGAGAATATATCGAGAAACACTATTCATGACATTTGCACGCATTTCTCCGCTCTTTTATATGTTTTTTTAACTCACATCATACATCTTTCACGTGTACCGTAAATGAGGTTTTCAAGACTATAAGAATAAAAAAAATATCACTTCTAGATGCTTTCTCGACAAATTTTCTCGATGTTTAACCGTGCACTTTGACTTATATGTGTTGATAGTGTAATTATTTCTATCTATCAATGCAATTTAATAAGTTGTAATTAACGATCTGTCTTATTTTTTAAGTTACTTAATTACACCTATTGCAAGAATTGCATGTAGTTATTTTTTATGCCTTATTTTTACCTTTTCGGTTTTTAGCCTTTTCTAGTCGTAGGTCTATTGGAAACAGCTTCTCTGCTCTACCAAGGTTGGGGTAAGGCTGCGTACATCTTACCCTCCCCAGACTTACTTGTGGGAAACTACGAGTTTGTTGTTGTTATATTTTTTATGCGACAAGATAATGAAAAAATTCTCTTGCATTATAAGTATATCAAAGTTAAACTCTTAAAAAAGTAATTAATTAATAACTACTACATAATTGTGTGATTTATATTACCAAACAGTTTAAAAATAAGAAAATCGTGTTATTGTATACTTGTTTGAACTTTTTAAAATTGATAAAATTTGTCATACAAGAAAAGAGGGCATATCTTTGACGAACTAAACAAAAGGTTTGGTCAATCATGACAAATAAATATATCTTATTTCTAAAGCTTTGTTCCTGGTGTGTTTCTAGAAGTTTTGACAAACTTATAAATAGAAGTAGTTGGGACTATATTTTCAAGTTCCTTCATATTTGGACAATAAGTTTCACGATTATTTCTTATTTTAAAAAAAAATAAATTTGTTGCCAATCTTTTAAACGATTATAATATTTGTTGACTATCTTTCCAAACTTGGTTGTCTACCCTATTAATTTAGAGCAAAGTCGTCTGCCCTAATTCTATAGCAATTAAGTCTAGCGGCTCATTTTGTTATTTACACAAAAATTTGGTTTTTTTTTTTTTTTTTAGTTCTACTTAGTGGTGTAAATAAAAGTAGTAGTATAACCTTTTTCATGTAGGGTTATTTAATTGGAACAAAAATAAAGATAAAATATTATCCGCACTCGATGTTTACACTCCAATTCAATGAATACATGACACGTGTTTTCGGATATACTTTTATTAGTAAGTCATACTAATATACACCTCCTTAATTTATGATTCAACCATAATAAATTAATATTACCTCTGTTCTAGTTTACGTGAACCTATTTTCTTTTTGGTCTGTTCAAAAAAGAATGATTTCTTTTAAAATTTGGTAATTTAGCTTAAATTTACAATTCTACCCTTAATGAGAAGCTTTTACAACCTATGCAATCTAGGAATTAAACTCTTAGTCTCTCTCTAACTCATAATACACCTATTACAAGCCACTTTGCAATACACCTATTACAAAGACTTCAACTCATGACTAACTCTAGTTACGACACAAACACAAATGGTTTATGGTTTTACAAAGGGGTTCCTAAGCAACACTTCTAGCTAAGCAAATTAGGAGTTACAATGAAGAACAAATATAAAGTTACAACTCAACTAAGGACAATAAGATACTCGATTTAGGAACTAGCCCGTAGCAGTGATGAACTTTGTTCTTGATGCATTTGAGAATTGAATACTCGAATATCAGATGGCTTGAATGCTTGAAGTGAATTCTCAAGTGTTCAAATGATGTTTTGTTGTAATGCTCTTATAAATTCAACTTGTATGACATCACTTGAATGATGTAAGCACTTGGTCGGTCAAAGGGACAAGTAACTACAGAACTGTGCTGCAGTGTGTGCACTGTTTCTGTGGTAGTCACTTTTCAGTTGTACACAGTTGACTTCCATATTGTTGTCAGAAAAATACAAGGGATCAGGTCCCTGTGTTGGTTCTCTATCTTCTAATGTTGCAGTAGTTCACATTAGCTGGAGTCCGTTAATTATCAATGTGTACCAAGTATGTCAAGTTCCTTATCTGGTTCTTTGACATTAAGTTTGTTAGATCTTCAAAGCATAGAGCTAAGACATTGAAAACCCATCAATTTCCTCCTTTTTGATGATGACAAACTTAGACATTGATAACATATTTTTAGAACAGAAATAACCAGATGAAGAAACAGGAACTTCACAAGTTCCCCTTGACTTTATGCTTCCCCCTTAATCAGATCCTTGTTTCAATTATACTTCCCCTTTTGGCATCATTAAAAATATACAAGCAGGCAATCAACATAAAAGAAGTCTAGCCTAGCTAACTCATGCCACATATGTGCATACAACATGATAAAAAGGAGAAGCAGAGAACATAAGCATTAGATAGCAAAAGAGGATAGTTTTTATATATAGAAAACATATGCCTTTGCTATGCAGCAAAGAAACAGATTGGACTGTTATCATCAGGAGCAGTACAGGTGCATACCATCCAAATAAAAAAATAATTGCCAAGTCAACAAAACAAGAATAGAAAATCCAGAAACTGGTCACTGAAATGGGTTGCCTAGGGGGCACTAGGAGTAGAAGGCTTGGAAGTTGCAGCAAGGGTTTGGAGAACTAGATCTATTCATGCATTTGCCGACGTTTAATCGATGAGCAGTTTCTCTTTCAGGTTCTCCACTTGTGCCCTGAGATCAACATTTTCTTTTGTCAAACGAGCTATCTCCTCATTTGACCCTGGGGCCCCTTGGGCATGCTGACCTTCCAAGATAGCGTTCCTCGCCTTCAACCTTTGAATCTCCTCAGTTGCACTAGTTTGAGCATTGATGAGCTGAGAGATTGTCGATGTACTGCCTACCTCTCCCCTCTTCCCCCCCCCCCCTTTTTTTCGATGCACTCGCATTCCTTATAAGTTGTTTGAGAGAAGGTATGCTTCTTGGTCCCTACTTTGCACTGTCCCAATGGCACTTTGAAGAACTTAAACATGTGCATAAGAAGAAACCCATACGGAAGACCATGATTTCCACCCTTGAAAGTTTCTACCTTCTGCATGTGCTCAATTGTTCTGTAGTAGACATAGTTTCACTTTTCACTCTCTTTGCGGAATCAGGTTTCTCCACGGGTTCCAACTTTCTCTTTCCAGACTTCACAACACTTGATTTTACTTTTCCACCAGACTTGTCCAAAACATCCTCATCAGAAAATGATGGTTCACTAACAATATCTTTCAATTTTCCACTTTTCACAACAGCTTTCACCTTGGAACTGGGGGTTGTAACATCTTCCACTGAAGCAGGTTGCTTCTTCTTCTAGGACCTTTTAACCAAGGAACTAGGTTCCTCCGTTGTTTCCTCATCAACTTCCACCATAGGGACATCCTTATCACATACTATTTCTCCATTTTTCACCAATCTCTTCTTTTTCTTCTTACTGCACCTTTTGCTCTTTTGGAGGGCAGACTTATAAGCCTCTTTTGCTTTCAATCTAGTAGTAGGTCACTTAGTAGAAGACTCAGGAGTGATTACTGTCCTTCGCTTGACAATAAATGCATTAAGAGCAATGTTGTCTTGGTCTTCCTCATTAGTAGACCTCATCTCAGGAACCAAAATTTCCAAGGGCTCAACAATAAAGTGTGGAGAAGGCGCAGGAGCAGAACTAACCTGGTAGGGGAAAACTTGACCTGTTTCATCTGGAGAGGGGTCAAACCCTTCACGAGAAGTCCCAGTAGTTTTTGCTGGTGCAGAGCTTTCAAACAGCACCATGGATCTTTCTTCCACTAAACCTTGTGTCTCATTTCTCTGAGACTTGGGTACACTAGAAACTACCTCATGTACTACTCCATCTGCAGATATAACAAAAATGGTTGCGACGGTTTCCTCCTCTAGAGACTCCATGGGCAGCACAAAATTTGAAGCAAAAATGGCTGAAGGTTGATCAACCCTAGGCCCTGAAACCTCTAAAAACTTTGGAACTTTACCCTGTTCTCCACTTTTGCCTTGGTCAGTGAGAATCTCAGTCGATAGAGATGAAGGTTTATCAGTTTTTGGGGTTTCTGAGTCCTCATCATTTAGAGGAAGAGAGAGGACTGAGATAGTCGCATTAGAACAGGAGGGTGTAGGGAAATCTGGGTTGGAGGTGTTTTCAGTAGTTGAGACTGCAATGGTAACAGTGGGTTCATCAGGGACGGAGGACTCAAGGGTTTTCTCTGGGTTAATTTCTACTGAAGAAAGGATTTTTGTGTGATTGTCAGCCATTGCAGAGATGGAGCTGAGAATTTGTTGGAGAAGATTTGATAAAAGGAATATGATCGGTCAAGAGAAGAGAGGGTTTAATGAGAGAAGATAATTTTGAGGGAGAGAGAAAGAAACTGGTTCTGAAATGGCGGTAGAGTATGGGGAGTTGCCACGTTTCAGAGAGAGATGGAAAGGATTTGAAATGAAAAGACGTGACAGTAGAGTCTGAAAAGGTGGATGACATAACAGTTGATATTTGCACCTTTTTAAGATATGTATGAGAAAATGCACAGGACTACTAACCTTTGGTACAAGAACCAGGTTCTTGACCTGTCTTTGAAAATTTCAATCCTCTTTTACCGCCCATGCAGTGCATCTACAACTTCTATAATCATCATGTGTGTCTACCTAGAATTGAAGTGAGTTAGACTTGGCCGGGAAACACTTTAGCTAATATTACCTGAAGGTGACTTTCATAGCAAACTGATGGGAATCAGGTGAAAGGCCCCGGAATTTTTTTTTCCGAGTAATTTAAGATTTCATCGTGCCAAGGTAGGCTAATTATTTTATTTCATATTCAAATGAGGATTTATGATATGATGGATATCAATTGTATATGTTAATAAGCGTATAAGTCATATTATAAATGAATTGGGGTCTAAGGAGAGGCCTAAGTCTAAGCCAAGTTGGAAATCTTCATATTAGACGAAAGTTGTAGATGAGTGCGCACAAAACCTCAATTTGGACGATCATATATCCAGTTATATAAGGATTTGTGTGATGAAAAACCTATAAAATTAAATCCCTTTGAGTCTAGTTTTCAACGCAACAAACCGTTCGTCATTTGGAGGTGTATACAGAAAGTTATGACCATTTTACTGGGCCTGTGTCACTAGCGCGCCCAGGTGCGCGATCGTGCTAGTGGACGCGCATATTGCGAAGTATTTTGCTTTTGGACGCGCATATTAGCACGCCCAGGTGCGTGACTGCGCTAGTGGAAGGCTTCTAAATACCCCAAGACCGGGTATAGAGGGTTCCCAAGTCATTTTTGGAGCAAGGGCTTGCTCTCTCAAGGGGAATCCGTCCCACTCTTCATTTCTATGATCCAAGGTAAGATTTTTGGAGTATTTTGAGTTGATTACTACTCTTAAACACTTATAGTAACATGGATTGATCTTGAAAATCCATAGATTTCCATTCAAATCCTTGAATTTATCAAGAACACCACAAGTGGGAATTCTTAAAATTCTTACTACGAGAGGTATGTCTGTCATCTCCAACTACTCTATGGTGATTATTTATGTATGATAGATACATTAGAACTCATGTGATGATGATTGAAGGCCATAAGTGCCTAACCTAGATTGTGTTGGTTGTAGAGATTGTGAAATGAGTTCATTAAGAAGGTTGGTAGTTGGGTATGAATGAATGGTCATATATATATGTTGTTGGAAGTTATAAATTGGTTAGGAATGATGGTAGAGTGAATTGTTGGTTAATGGTGATAATTGGATGAACCAATACTATAGTTATGAGGTGTAAAGATTTATACCTACAAGGTGTTTGATAATATGTCTAAATGGCATAAGTTATGGAATTTATTACTAATATTGGCCCTATCGAATGTTGTATTGTAGATTGAAGTTGTTTAACTGTATTGGATCTTTATAGTATCATTAAGGGGCGAATTTGAGGTTTGTATGGCTAAAACTCCCTCTTCTTAGAAATTGAGCTCCCATGGTGTCCCTGCGTATGTTATAAGTCCGGAATTTGATTTATGTAGTATTCATTATTTCAAAGGATTTGGGCGTTGCAAGAATATATGTGAAGGATGTAGCTCAATGTGTTTAAAATGTTATTCTTGGTAAATGAGGATATGTGGAAAAAAATGGAAATTATGTGCTAAAATACCTAGACTTCAAGTCAATTTTAAAGTGAGATTTTGATGCCAAATTGCGTGAGAAAACTCGTTATGGTTGATCCTCCAAATTGTTCTTATGTGTACCAAATGTATTCGATTGATTATGTCTAGTTGTTGGTAATGTACAAAGATGTTTGGAAATGAAGTAAGTGACTATGTAAATGTAGTAAGATTGAACTTTGTATTCTTGTTGTTATTGGTACTTTACATGAGTTGGTGTTGTGACCCTATAATTGTGAAATATGCATTCCAATATGATCAAGGTGCTATTGTTGATAACTTAAAAATGGCGCAAGGAGCATGAATCATGTATTGAAATGCTAAGACCTTAAATTGAGATTGAGTTGCATATCTTATGCCAAACTATGTGAAATCCCCTATGTGTAGAGATGTTTGAAGTAATCAAATGAATTTGGAAAATAGAGTGTGGCCAATGTGCCGAGAACTTGAATTATAATTGTATAATGTCATGATTGAAAAAGAAGGATTCAAGAATAATTGGTGTAATTATTTGCTTATGCCTTTGATGTGTATTTTTATTGCGGGTTGGTGTACCCCCTCTATTGATTTAGAAGAGCCCATGGTGTTTAAAGTTCCATTGTCAATAAACTTGAGGTGCATGATCTCTGAGATATTGTATATGCCGAGGATTCATGGTTCCTCTCATGTGTACTTGACATCTTGAATTGAATGACATGTTGTTGAAATTGATATTGATATGAAATATATGAAAATGATGTGAAATGTAGGAAATAAGAGATTGAGTTATGAAATATGGCCTAGTGCCAAGTATGCTGTAATGATTGTGGCCCCATGTGCTGATTAATTGATAGGTGGAACTGTCACACCTCCTTTTTACTTACACCCCTAAGGGCGTAAAGAAGTTTTTCCAGTTAAAGGACAATCGGAACGAGAGTTATTATTAAAATAGAGTCGCCACTTGGGAGATTAATGGTGTCCCAAGTCACCGGTTGAATCCCGAATCAAAGGAAATTATGACTCTGTTAATAGTCCGCGAACCAGAAATCCGAGTAAGGAATTCTGTTAACCCGGGAGAAGGTGTTAGGCATTCCCGGATTCCGTGGTTCTAGCACGGTCGCTCAATTGTTGTATTTGATTTTATCTGATTTCAAAACATGTTCTAGCTTATGCGCCTTTTATTAGTAACCCGCTTTTTTTTATTTTATAAGAATTGCAACGTCGTGAAAATGCGTCTCGAACTGCGTCGCACCAGTGCACCTGTGGTTGTCAACTCATTTCGACTCCGTTGAGATTTGGATGGGTCACATAAATGTGCACCCGAATTTTAGGAAGGTAAGTTTTAATAAGTACGCACTTAAAGAGACTAACGCAGTTTTATCTTTTGGGAAGGCCGCGAAATTCGCTAAATGGCCCATCCCGAAGTCTAAAAATTAATATAATATTTATTGAGGACCCCGCAATTTATAGTTTTATTCGGCGAGGCTCATCTCATTTTATTTTAAAGTAAACCTAATAGCAACTACAATTATCTACTTAATTTGTCTCTAATAATAAAAGAAAAGCCCTAACTAATTGTTATTGTTTAATAATTGTTACACTTGGGTCCATGAACTCATATGCATTCAACCAAACGCAGGCTTTAGCCCAGGTATGAAAGGAGCCAAATGGGAGGAAGCCTAGCATTTAGGCTTACTCCAAACGAGCCCAACAACAATGATGCACTTCTGAAAATTGTTCTGTCCAGCTACTGTTTTCAAGCAAAGTAATGTCATTAAATAATTTGACTATAACAGTGATTCAAATCTGCTGGGCTCATGTTCTATTATGTTGTAAGCCCAAACTCCATACCAGTAATCCTCCAGATTTTATTCCTATTAACCAAACTTATCACTAATCTTACTTTTAGTTCCTTGTTTCTTTCAACTCAGAGCAGTTTATTTATCTACTGGAATTATTCTGACCAGTTTTACAACTAATGAAAAGAAAATCAAGTGTTTAAGAGCTAATATTAAGAACTAACATCATTCACTAGCATTTATTCAGTATGCTATTCACATTAACATTATTCACTTAGGGAACTCGTGACTCCAGGAACAAATTTTGAAGCTATTACTAAAAGTTGTTTATTATGCCAGGACTTAATATATATGGGAAGTTGTATATTCCAATGCTAAGCTACAACTATCACAAGAGTTCAACTACATTTCATTGAAGCTACATGCTTAGAAAAATGAATTCAAATCCAAAATTTAACAGTCCAGCTAATACAAAACAGTTTCAGTCCAATAAGTTCCAATTAACGCGTACAAAGTTATTTAGACAGTTCATAAATTAAAAATTCCAGGCCAAAGCAAACAATTCTTCATTATTAAACTTCCAGCGTGTGCATACATACTGATTCATTATCCAACGTCACTTGAGTCTAGTGACATACCTGGAAATTGAGATACAAGTAAGAAGGAGAGGAGATCAGCTAATAATTGAGCAAATAGCAGTATCATAGCATGTCACAGCAGCAGGAAGATAATTTGAAATCCAAAATGATAATCCCAGGCACAGTAATAGATGAGCAACATCAAATTAAGACTAATGAACTCGCAAATGGAGCTGAATACACTTAAAGATTTCAACAGACCAGAATTCAACCCAAAACTAGCTTAATTGGACCCAAAACCACTCGAAATCAGTCTAATGAACCTCTGAAACCTCAAACACCAGACTTTGAACTATGAAAGCTTGAAATTACACTGAAAATTCCAATGAAATAGTGATTGCTTTTTTTTTTTTGTTTTTTCTATTAGATTTTCTATTGTTTTTGGATTTTTGGATGTTTGAATTTCAAAACTAGATCTGAAAGTTAGGAAGAGCTTTTGGAGGGAAATTTTTGGGCTCCAAAACTTGTGAATGAAGTAAGAGGACTGCCCTTTTATAGAAAAAATTAGCTTTTAATTCCAGATTTTAATTTTTAACAATTTAGCCCCGGTTTTCCTAACTTGTTACCTAAGTTACTGCAGTTAGAATACCTAAACTTACACCTAGACCCCTTCTAGAAGGGTCTAGGGTGTTCTAACCTGATTTTTCTACCCTTAAAATGCCTATATTACCCTTGCCTTAGTTTTAAATTTACCATTTCTAATAAAACTATCCTTTTCCATGCCTAAACTACCCCTGAAACTACCAAACCAAACAAACCCTTTATTTGATTTAAAAATTAACTATAGTTAACCCCCATTTAATCTAAATTAGCTATAACCAAATAATGATTAGAATTTGAACTAACTAATCTAGCTAATCAAACGGAAACTTAACTCTAACTAATAGTAATTCTAAGACTAAGTGTACCATTAACTAATACAACAGTAAACCAAATCCATTAAAATCAAACAAGCAAAGCTGGAACTAACAAAATTAGAAAATGATTATGATTATGGATGATTATGATTATGAACAGAATCAGAACCCTAAATCAAATAAAAGAAATTCTAAGTAAAACAGAATAAAAATAACAAAATAAAATCACGGATGAAGCAGAGAAATCAAATCAAACCATCAAATTATTAACAATAAAGCAAAACCAACTATATGATTATGAACAGAATCAGAACCCTAGATTAATCCTAAGACTAAAATGATGGATTGAAAGAGAACAAAACAGATTCAAAAGAATAACAAATAATGAAAAAGAAGAATTCTAAGAACACTTACTGATTTTAGAGCTTGAACTTGACTGATTTTCGGTTTGGGTCCTCAAATAATGTTATGTACTTGTTCTTAATAAGAACAACACATAACATTATTCCAGGAACCCAAATCGAACCCTGGCGACCTTGAAAATTCGACCCGTCTTGAATAAAACCCTAGATCTAAGATTCGAACAGGTTGAGGATGATTTGAAGTAAAAGGGGTATAGATTCGTGATGTAGGAGTGGAGGGGAGCATATGGTGTGATTTTGGAAAATTTTGGAGTCTTTTATGTTTTGGTCGGAAATTTCCATCCGAAATTCGAGGATTTTGGTTTGGATTTGAGGAAAACTAAGGCCAGATATGAAAAGAGGGGGCAAAGAAGTACCTATGGTGTGATTTTGGGGTTGATTGGAGCTTCGCTGCCTGCGGCGTCGATTTCCGGCCGGCGGCGGACGACGGAGTGAGGCGGAGGTAAGGTGGGGCGGTCGCGGACGTTACAGGGGGGATGATACGAGGAAGAGGAAAAATATTTTAGGGTTTGGATTAGTTTCAGAAATTTTTATTCATTACTTGAGGATGCCTATGGACCGTTGGATGATGGAGATGGATGGTTGAGATCAAACAGCGCCAAACGACGTCGTTTCAATATAGGGGAGGGGGGTTGGACCAGCCTTTGGAGGATTGGGCTGAGGCATGTTATGAATAACTTTTGGGTTGGGCAAACAATTAGGAGGAGGACCAATTTCGAGCAGCCCCCAATCTTTCTTTATATTTTAATTTTTTTCCAATTTGTTCCCCTTTTTCATTTTGTATTTATATAACTTTTCTTCCTTTTTTATTTTAAAATGACAAATAGAAAATCATAGACCAAATTAACACTAAAATTATTATTTAATTTCCAAAATTAACTAATTTCTTAAATGAAAACAACTTCCACATATTAAAAATAAAAGTGCACAAAGTCATTTTTTGTCATTTTCTTTATATGTAAACAATTTAAACTACTAAATAACACTGAAAATATGAAATTAAATCCTACACAAATGCCACATGTATTTATGTATTTTCATATGATTTAAAATGCACAAGTAAAATGCAACAATTGCCCAAAAATGCCACAAAATTCATAAGAAATTGTAAAATAATAAAGAAATTATTTTGTTTGAATTTTTGGGAATTATTTGCTTAGGGCAAAAATCACGTGCTCACAACCGCCCCTCTTTTTCCTGAAACACGAAGAGTTTTCGTGCAAAGATAAGTGAGCGGAAACGAGCAATTTTTGCCTGTTTGAATATTTTGTGTGAAGCATTTTTGAAAGAGTTAACTGCACCCTGCTTCAGAGGTTGCTTACATATCCTGGGTTAAACAGTAATCGGGTCAGTGTAGTTCGGGAAAGTTTAGTAGCTGGGACTACCAGGAGCTGTGATCTCATTGTTGTTGCTGCTGCTACTGCTCGCTGACCTCCTTATTACACCGTGGTAAAACAAAAGAAGCTAGCCTAAGCTATGATCTATGAGTTACAAAAGATCCTATCTATGTCTTCAAACTTGCTCTTGTGTTGCCTTGAACTTGTATCTTGTAATCTTCCGATGGGATTCTTGTTGTTGCCCTGAATTGTGATTGGCGATGTTTTGCCATTCCTCCGAATATGTGCCTCTATTCTCTAGGCGGGCTCCTGGTTGCTGACGCTTGAGAAGTATTCCCTTGTTCTCCAGGTGGGCTCCTGACTACGATGCTTGAAAAGTATTCCCTTGTTCTCCAGGTGGGCTCCTGATTGCTGAACTTTGAAAAGTATTCCCTTGTTTTCCAGATGGGCTCCTGACTGCAACAAAATAAACAACCAAAAAAAAAATTCTGCCCCAGTTTGGTTGCTGGGCATATCATGTTATCAAATGTTAAAATTTAAAGCTAAAATTTGAATTGTACTTCCCTTGTTCTCCAGGTGGGCGCCTGACTGCTGAAAATTGAGAAGTATTCGCTTGTTCTCCAGGTGGGCTCCTGATTGCTGAACTTGAAACGTATTCCCTTGTTCTCCAGGTGGGATCCTGATTGCTGAATATGAAAAGTATTCCCTTGTTCTCCAGGTGGTCTCCTGATTGCTAAATTTAAAAAGTATTCCCTTGTTCTCCAGGTGGGCTCCTGATTGCAACAAAACAGACAAAACAAAGAAAATCTTCTGCCCCGGTTTGATGACTGGGCGCGTTATGTTACTAAATATTAAAACTTGAAAGATAAAATTTGCATTATACTTCCCTTGTTTTCCAGGTGGGTGCCTGACTGCTGAAACTTTGAAATGTATTCCCTTGTTCTCCAGGTGGGCTCCTGATTTCTGAACTTGAAAAGTATTCCCTTGTTCTTCAGGTGGGCGCCTGACTGCTGAACTTAAAAAGTATTCCCTTATTCTCCAGGTGGGCGCTTGATTGCAACAAAATAAACAAACAAAGAAAATTTCCCGCCCCAGTTTAGTGGCTGGGCGCATCATGTTATCAAATATTAAGATGAAAAGCTAAAATTGAATTGTACTTCCCTTGTTCTCCAGGTGGGTGCCTGATTGTTGAGGCTTAAAAAGTATTCCCTTGTTCTCTAGGTGGTGCCTGATTGTTGAAATTTGAAAAGTGTTCCCTTGTTCTCCAGGTGGGCTCCTGATTGCTGAATTCGAAATGTATTCCCTTGTTCTCCAGGTGGGCGCTTGCTTGCAACACAACAAACAAACCAACTTTTCTGCCCCTGTCTCAATCAAAGAAAGATTTGTTAATATAAAATGGTGGTTAGCTGCTGGCATTCTTGTTGGGTATGTTCCTGCTTCCGGCTCCGCTCCAAATTGTTTCCCTGGACTCGCTTTGAAACGCCTCGACTTCTTGACTGACTTTCAACCCCCGACTTTGATGACCTAAATGTTTTATCCCGTATTGCTGTTTTGTGTTTCGGACCCCTCTTTTTAAAACTTTGCTTCTCTCCCGCAATTATCTTATCAATCCGCTGATGGGACTTTATTGGTCCTTCATGCCTTACTTTCTTTTGATATGTTCCAATCCTGTTGTGTCGTACAACTGGGAAGCTGGTAGTTAGCCTTGACATCCTTCTTTGGTTTTTTGAACAGAACTGACACTAAAACATCTTGTAGACAGACTTCAAGAGAATGAAATACAATGACCTCGAAGGTTAAGGATAGAAAGACTCTGAAAACAGATGATTTGTAATGAAGAGGAGAGGATAGGACTTATCTGAGTGGAACGGTCGGTACCATTGATCATGCCGTGCATTTGGATTAACCAGCCTAGTCCGTCCAACCAATCGTCTTTCAATTGCCACATTTGCTGTTCCAGCCTTTCATAACCTGACTTTTACCAAAACCCAAACCTTGCTCGGCTTTCCATGTTGTGAGCAGCTTTCAACCACAGACTTGTTTCATTTGCCCATTTGGAAATTCACATTCACCTTACAGTGCCCATGGGGGTTTTCATCGATAAGACTCTCTCATTTTGATTTCTCTTAGCTCCCGTCGCCTTACAGTGCCCGTGAGGGTTTTCACCAATAAGACTCTATGATTTTTTATTTCTCTCAACTCATGTTGCCTTATGGTGCCCGTGAGGGTTTTCACCAATAAGACTCTCTCATTTTTGATTTCTCTCAGCCCCCGTCGCCTTATGGTGCCCGTGAAGGTTTTCACCAATAAGACTCTCTCATTTTTGATTTCTCTTAGCTCCCGCCGCCTTATGGTGCCCGTGAGGGGTTTCACCAATAAGACTCTCTCATTTTGATTTCTCTCCTGGTACCAGAGTGTTGCCCCCAACATGAATCACTTTACCTACTCGCATTGGCATTTATTGAAGATTGATCAAAAGGTCTTTCTTTGGACAGTAATGTGGATTTTGGATGGGGTTTAGAAAGAAAAGGTATCAAAGGCTCAAAACAACTCGACATGGGTTCAAAATTAAAACTTTTGGAATCAGATTTCTCCCAACAGCCACAACTTCTGCCCCAGTTTCTTTCTTGGGGAACTTTGGATTTTTGATTTGGTGTGACTGAACCTCAGAGAGAGGCTGCCTATATACCCTTTCGGGATCAAGTCAAACGTAGTTCAGGTCATAAAATTACTTCGTTGTTGCGATCTTTCATTTTTCACTTTTGCCCCTTTTTTCTTTTCATTCTCCTTTCTTTTCTTTTCTTTTCTTTTCTTTTCTTTTCTTTTCCTTTTCTTTTTTTTTTCTTCTTTTTCTTTCCTATTTTTTTTTTCTTTTCTCTTCTTTTCTTTTCACTGTTTTTCTCTTGTTTCTCCACTTACTTTCCCCGTTCGGGTTTTCGCATTTATTATTGATTCCGAAAGAGGAGTATGAAAGAAAAATATAATAAGGCTCAAAGGGATAACAAAGGATAAAGTGTTTGGATAACAGAACAAAATGCCTTCGTCATTTCAATCTCAAAACATGCCAAATACAATTAGGTACATTTAGATAAAGAAATCATAAATAGTATCTCTTGACTACATCAGAGTTGATAGCCATTTCTACATATTTTCCTTCCACATCTGTCAGATATAATGCACCATTGTACAACACTCGGGTTACAACAAATGGCCCCTGTCAGTTGGGGGCGAACTTTCCTTTTGCTTCGGCCCAACGAGGTAAGATACGCCTCAACACCAATTGCCCCACTTCAAACTTCCGCGGACGCACATTCTTGTTATATGCTCTTGCCATTCTCTGTTGGTATAGCTGTCCATGACATACTGCTGCCAATCTCTTTTCATCAATCAAGCTCAATTGTTCCAAGCGGGCTTTGACCCACTCATCATCGTCAATTTTCATTTCAGCGATAATTCGAAGGGATGGTATTACCTCTGCGGGTATTACTGCTTCCGTGACGTATACCAATGAATAAGGAGTCGCCCCTGCTGAAGTGAGAACAGTAGTGCGATATCCTAACAGAGCGAAAGGTAACTTCTCATGCCATTGCCTGGACCCTTCCACCATTTTCCGAAGTATCTTCTTGATGTTCTTGTTAGCTGCCTCGACTGCTCCATTAACCTTAGGACGATATGGGGTGGAATTGCGGTGTGTGATCTTAAACTGCTGACATGTCTCTGCCATTAGATGGCTATTGAGGTTGGCACCGTTATCTGTAATAATTACCTTCGGGATTCCGAATCGACAAATGATATTTGAATGCAAAAAATCGACTACTGCCTTCTTGTTCACCGATTTGAAAGTTTTTGCCTCAACCTACTTAGTGAAATAATCAATGGCTACCAGAATAAACTTGTGCCCATTTGATGTCACTGGCTCGATCGGCCCAATGACATCCATTCCCCAAGAAACGAAAGGCCATGGTGCCGACATTGTATGTAATTCAGACGGTGGAGAGTGAATCAAGTCTCCGTGTACCTGGCACTGATGACACTTGCGCACGAAATTGATACAATCCTATTCCATAGTAAGCCAATAATACCCTGTTCGGAGAATCTTCTTGGCCAATACATATCCATTCATATGAGGTCCACAGACTCCCGCATGTACCTCGGTCATGATAGATGTAGCCTGTTTAGTATCCATGCACCTCAATAAACCAAGATCTAGAGTTCTTTTGTACAACACTCCTCCACTGAAGAAAAATCTGCTTGCTAAGCATCTAATGGCTCTCTTTTGATCCGTTGTGGCCTGTGCCGGATATACTCCCATCCTGAGGTATTCTTTGATATCATGAAACCACGGCTCACGATCAAGCTCTTCCTCCACCATGTTACAATAGGCATGCTGATCTCGAACCTGAATCTGCAACAGGTCCACGTACGCCTTATCTGGATGATGCAACATTGATGCCAAAGTGGCCAAAGCATCAGCAACTTCATTATGAATCCTTGGGATATGCCTGAAGTCTATCGACTGAAACCGTTGAAAAAGTTCGTGCAAACAATGCCAGTATGGTATGAGCTTTAAGTCTTGCATCTCCCATTCTCTCTGAATCTGATGCACTAGAAGATCCGAGTAGCCCGTGACCAAGATCTCCTGGACACCCATGTCTATAGCCAATATCAAACCCAAGATACATGCCTCGTATTCAGCCATGTTATTGGTGCAGTAGAAACGTAGTTGAGCTATAATAGAGTAGTGTTGCCCTGTCTTAGAAATAAGTACCGCTCCTATCCCGACGCCTTTGGTATTGGCAACCCCATCAAAGAACAACTTCCTCCCTGGATTTTCGATTTGTTCTAATTCCTCGACGTGCATTGTCTCCTCATCAGGAAAATATGTCTTCAAAGGTTCATACTCATCATCAACTGGGTTCTCGGCTAGATGATCAGCTACTGCTTGTGCCTTCATTGCGGTTCGGGTCACGTAGACAATGTCAAATTCCGTAAGCAAGATTTGCCACTTTGCGAGCCTCCCTGTGGGCATAGGTTTCTGAAAAATGTACTTCAATGGGTCCAACCTCAAGATGATATAGGTGGTATATGATGACAAGTAATGTTTCAATTTCTGCGCTACCCAGGTTAAAGCATAACACGTCCTCTCAAGCTGCGTGTATTTTACCTCATAAGATGTGAACTTCTTGCTGAGGTATTAAATCGCCTGCTCTTTCTTTCCTGTGACATCATGATGCCCCAGTACACAACCAAAAGAGTTATCCAAAACTGTCAGATAGAGGATCAAGGGTCTTCCCGGCTCTGGCGGAACCAACACAGGTGGACTAGCCAAATACTCCTTAATCTTGTCAAATGCTTCCTGACATTCATCCGTCCATCTGACCGCAACATCTTTCTTTAACAGCTTAAAGATAGGCTCGCAAGTCGTTGTAAGTTGGGCAATGAACCTGCTGATGTAATTCAACCTGCCGAGTAAACTCATCACCTCTTTCTTGCTTTTTGGCAGTGGTAACTCCTGAATGGCTTTGATTTTGGATGGGTCTAACTCAATACCGCGTCGACTTACCACGAACCCCAACAACTTCTTCGACGGAACTCCAAATGCACACTTCGCTGTATTAAGTTTGAGATTATACCTGCGGAGCCTCTGAAAAAATTTCCTCAAGTCTTTAACATGGTCACATTGCTTCCTTGACTTTATGATCACGTCGTGTACATAGATCTCAATTTCCCGATGTATCATGTCTTGTAACATGGTTGTCATTTCCCTCATATATGTTGCCCCTGCGTTCTTCAACCCAAATGGCATGACCTTATAACAATACGTCCCCCAAGGCGTGATGAATGTCATCTTTTCCGCATCTTCCTCATCCATTAAAATCTGGTGATAACCCGCATAACAATCCACGAAGGAACCGATCTCATGTTTGGCACAATTATCAATCAATATATGGATATTTGGTAGTGGGAAGTTGTCTTTTGGACTCGCTTTATTGAGATCACGGTAATCAACGCACACTCTGGTCTTTCCATCCTTCTTTGGCTCAGGCACAATATTAGCTAACCAAGTGGGATACCGGGTGACCCGGTTGACCTTTGCATCAAACTTCTTGGTGACCTCTTCTTTGATTTTCACACTGATATCTGTTTTGAATTTCCTCAGCTTCTGCTTGACGGGAGGGCATGCTGGGTCTGTGGGCAATTTGCGGACCACCAAATCGGTACTTAAACCTGGCATATCATCATATTACCATGCAAAAACATCTTTGTACTCAAGCAGAGCTTTGATTATCTTTTCTCTGAGCGGAGGCTCCAAATGGATACTTATTTTTGTTTCCCGTACATTCTCCTGATCCCCTAAATTGATTGCCTCTGTGTCGTTCAGATTAGGTTTGGGTTTTTCCTCAAATTGGTTTAATTCTTTACAGATTTCTTCAACGGCTTCCTCATCATCATATTCTACCTTCCCATCACACTCAATTTCTTGTATTATTAATTCAGAGTTAGATTGGTAATAAAGACTAGGCCGAAGACTCCGCATGCATGACACATCAGTTATACCAGCATAAAAAGGACTGTACAAGAAAGAAAAGAAAGACAAAATAAAGGCTATCAGAAATGAAAAAGGAAAGAAATTGCATTTCATTAAAATTGTAAGATAACAAGGTTTAACTCATCCAAACGGATGGAACATAGCATCCGAATTACAACCTTGGAAATAATCCAGATTAAACTGAAAGGAAAATCAAAACTAACT
>MU730139.1:81909-115302 GCA_026770625.1 Nicotiana glauca
GGTCCAGTGGGGTTTTTGTAGGCTCTCGGAGGTGGATATGTGTTTTGAGTATGGTAGGTATTTTGTGGGGTGGGTGCACGCCATGGCATCTGAGGTTGGGGGTATGTTTAGGCATGGTGGACGGAGAAGTGGGGGACTGGAAGTGGATAGTAGTGTTATGGCGGGCCATATGGGTTGTGTGGGTAGGTTTGGGGATGGGGGCGTGGTGATGGACCCCTGGACCAAGCTCTTGATTCTATTACTGTAACATCTTCCTTTTTCTTCTTTCCCAACGCCCCTCCAGTGCCACTCTGGATGGCCTGGGTAGTTGCTTTAATCGCTGAATAGCTCATAATTTTGTTAGTCTTGAGACCCTCTTCCACCAGACTTCCCATTTTCACTACCTCATCAAATGTTTTCCCAACTGCTGACACCAGATGACCATAATAAGTAGGCTCTAAAGCCTGCAGAAAATAATCGACCATCTCGCCTTCCTTCATTGGAGGATCAACTCTGACGGCCTGTTCTCTCTACCGAAAATCATACTCTCTGAAGCTTTCCCCTGGATTCTTCTCAATTTTGGTCAATGACAGCCGGTCCGAGACGATCTCTAAGTTGTACTGAAAATGGCCTGCGAATGCCTGGTCCAAATCATCCCATGTGTACCATCGAGCATGATCTTGCCGTGTGTACCATTCCAAAGCCAGCACCACTGAGACTTTGACTAAAGTATGCCATTAATAACTCATCCCTTCCCCCAGCGCCTCTAATCTTGCTGCAAAATCCCCGTAGATGGGCTACTGGGTCACCATGTCTGTCATAAAGATCAAACTTTGGTAACTTGAATCCCGCAGGCAATTGGACGTTAGGAAACATGCACAAGTCTTTGTAAGCGACACTCACCTGTCCTCCTAGACCTTGCATATTTCTGAGCGATTGTTCCAAGCTTTTCACCTTTCGTATCATTTCTTCCTGCTTAGGGTTTTTAGGAGGCTTATCTTCTTCAGCGGGGATACTAAGATGGGGAGTGTAAGGATATGGTTCTAGTGGTTTAAAGGTGGGTTCCGGTGGGTAATAGTGGATTTCCTGAGTTTGAAACAGGGGTTCACTAGAAGATCTCTGTAATGTGGCGGGTGGAGGAGCCACAAACACGGGAGTGGTTGGAGGTGGAGGGCATGGGATTTGTTTGGGTGGTGGAGGTGGTGGTGTTTGGGAAGTAGTTGCATAGTATTGCTGGTAGGTGGGGTAGGCTGGAGAGGAATTCACTGTAGGAGGATCTTGTGGCTGAGCTAATGGTGGGATGTAGGCAGGGTTAGCAGGATAAGCTGGTAGTGGATGTCCCTTTGCCCATGCCTGGTACATTTCGACCATCTGTTGTTTTAATTTATACATCTCCTCTTTCATGGCGTTGACATCCACAACTTCTTCTTCCCTAGACGGGTCGACGATGCTTGCTTCTAACTCTTGGTTGACCACTTTTGACTTATCTTTAGAGCGGGTGTTGTATGGGTGGGTTGCCAGAATGCCAATCAACTAAACCACTTGTCTGGACTCATCATCAACAACAACGTTGTTAGTGGTTAGGGCATTAACAAATAGATAACCGCACGTTTGGGGCATGAATGCACCTAGACAGTTAACGGTTTCTATTATGCATTTGCTCGACCGCTTGCGTCATCCCGGCTTTATTTATTCTCGACTGTGACGTCTTTCTTTTACTTTGTTTATTTGTTTTTGCTTTGCCATTGTCTCTTTGTTGTGGATTGTCTTCTCTCCTTGTTTTTCTCTCTTTTTTTCTGTTTTTCCGCTCCCCTTTTTTTCTCTTTTTTTTCTTTTTGGCTTTTTATTCTCATTGTATTTTCTATTTTCATATGGCTATGGTCGTATCCTATGGAGATTGCCTACGCCCCGTGCCCATGCCCGAATAAGATCAAATAAATGTAAAATATGGACCATATGTTTTTGGAATTTTTAATTTTAATAATAGCAAACATTTCAATTCAAGGACTTGAGACTGAGGCATGAAGACAACTAACAGACTCTCCATCAACAATTATTATACTTTAAAATGAAAGTGCAGACTGACTTGAAAAGAAAGTACAGACTCAGGTAACTGACAGACTCTAGTGAAAGAAAATACAGACTCTAATGACGATCATGCATACATTAAAGCTCCTGGTGCCCGCGGGACATCGTTCAGTCTCGCCGAGGGCCTATATGAAAGTTCCCCTTGGAGTTTGTCTAGGTCACTCGTTATCTGTTTCACAAATACCATCACCGAGGCAAAGAAAGTAGTTTGAGTCATGTTCTCGCACATTTGGCACTTCCTGGTAATGTAATGAGCAATAGCTAGGATTATTTCTCTTATTATGCCCTTTTCCTGAAGCAGCCGCCCTATTTGTTCGGCCTTGGCCTCTAAAGTCTGATGATTTCGCTCCTGGAGTTGTTGCAGATCCATTTCTAATTGTGCTAAAGCTGTATAAAAGTGTTCCCTTTCAACCTTGAACTCTTTTGCTTGTTTGCTCATTTTGTTTTCTGTGGTAATGACCTTTTTCCTCAATCTGGCGACCTCATTATCATGTTCTTCTCTCAACTGCTGAATCATGCAGGCCCGTTCTTCTGCATCTTTAGCCAACTGTCTTCAAACCCCAGCTAATTCCCTTTCCGCTTTGTTGAGGTCGAAACTGTAATCGTTGACTTTTTGCCTTAAATTTTCTATAAGCTTTGCATCTTTGGCACTCCTAACAGGGTTTTCAGCCGTTATCTTCATTTTCTGGATTTGGGCTCGTAATGCTTCATTTTCTTTGGCCAATTTCTTTTTCTCGCCCTCGTCAGCCGCAACTTACACACTGTTTTCAAACCTAAGGTCTTGGACCTGTTTTTCCAGCTTGCCTATTTTTGCCCTGTACTCATTTTCTTTGGCTAGCCAACCCACTGCTCTTGTGATGACTCAGCAAATTCCTGGAGGTGAGGCCTTTTAGCCGGCCTTCCGAATGCAACATCCCTTCTATACGAAGCCTGATAATTAGGTGACACTTCTCCTTTAGCTCGATCCCGGACACATGTATTTGCCGCCAAATATTGACATTCGCTCCAGACCTGGCGAACCTTTGCTTCAGGAAACTGGCCATCGGGGCCAATCTCAACCACTTGCAAACTAAGATCATCGTCTTTGGGCACTATCTGGCATCTCCCGAGCTATCTCAGCACCCGATACGGGGTGTAAGGTTGAATACTTCTAAAACCCATCAAGAGGAAATATGGCCGAGTTGCCGGCATATATATGATTTCATCAACGGGCAACCATCCAAATGTCCACTCCACTTGGCTAGCAGTGAGGGACCGAAAGTATGTTGTCCAACCCGTAAATCCTTCCGGCAAATTGACCCCTTTAATCCTTATGTGAAACTATTCTATGCATGTTTTCTCTGGAGACCCGTAGCATAAGAACCGAGGACGATGACACAGATGCTCGATCATCCACATTTGTAGCAGCAGGCTGCACCCCTCGAAGAAAGCTTTTCGGGCCTTGCAGGTTGTAAGAGCACGGAAGATGTCGGCTAATATCATAGGTGCAACAGTACTTTTAGCTTGAGTAATTAAAGTGCTGATGACCCCAGCTATTTTTATGTCGATGTTCCCGTACTCCATTGGAAATACCAAAAGCCCCAAAAAAACCACCATAAAAGCAAAACGTCTATGCTCCTCCCACTTTTTACGGTTTCCTTTGCTACATATCTTGCTTTCTGGGTTGTTGAACCCCTCGATGTGGCCATATCGGTGATATATGAAGTTTAGAGTACAAAAGCCATTTGCCAGATCTGTGTTGTGGACAGTTCTGATTATCTTCAAAGAGTCCAGAAATCTGTGCACGGCTACAGCTCTCGGGGCAACCAAGTACTTGTGCCTTAAAGGAACCTCATCTTTTCCAATGTAGCCAGCTATTTCCTCTAATGTCAGGGTAAGCTCAAAGTCTGAAAAATGAAACACATTATGTGCCGGGTCCCAACATGTAACCAATGCTCTGATAATATCTCCTCGAGGCATAATCTCTAGCAAAAGGGTAAGCCCTTTCAAATATTTCTTGACTTCATCTTGCCCGTCGCCTCCTAAATCGTTCCACCACAGACGTAACTCCAAAAGGATTTTATGCATGATTGAGAAAGGTTCATTTTGAGTGGTGCTCATCCTGCACATTTATTAAGGTGATTTAATCACTTATTGTGACCTAAAAGAAAAAAGACACTATTTTTCATTCACAGTTCTAGTTTTCCAAAGTAAAAACCGGTTTTGCATATAAGGCCTTTCAGCACTTCGAGGAGAAGATATTCATGCTATGCCCGCTAACCGTTGAAAAATGACTCAAAGTGGCCGTTCTTGCACAAACAGCCTTCCGGCGCCTTTTTGGGGATATTCGGCTATTTTTGACAAAACGGTATCACCCGATTTATTTATGACAAAAAAATAGAAAAATGGACATTTTTGGCTATTTTTGAAAAGGGATGGTTGAACCCGTCAAGGGTTGCCTACGTATCTCACACCCGGTGAGAATCAAACCAACGTAGTTCGGGCAAATAAACTAACTTTTTTCGACAACAAGACTCTTTTCGACAAATACATTATTTCAAAAAATAGGACTCTTTTGATATTATTTTTTTCAAAAAATTATTTGAAAAATAAAACTCTTTTTGTTTTCTTTTTCTTTTTATTGGCAAAACAAACCAATTTTTAAGAACAATTTTTCCCTTTCCTTTCCTTTTTGTTTTTTTGTCATTTTCCTCAAAAATTCGGCAAAGTTTTGGCACTACTTGGACATTAGTGTGTGCTAAATCATGTAATTAACTCTATACACTATTATTTCTTTTCACTTTTCCCAAATACTCAAACCGGTCAGCATGCGAGTCCGAGACAAATAAATGCAACACGTAAAATGCATCATGGTGGTCTTTTCATGTCTGGTTACCTGTCCTAGACGGACCCAACCCCTGTGTTGAGTCCCCTAAGTCATATGCACGTGATGCAAATAAGTGTTCCTATTAAGGATCCGGCATGGGGTCAAGTTATTTTAGGTTCAAAACCTGGGTATATGTTCTAGACTGTGTACCCGAGCGGACAACTCAAGTCGAGGAGGGGGCTACGTACCGGGAACCAAAAGGCCATCCGGCTTAGTAACTTGTCCGGCCTCTTTCTTATTTCATGGTATTGACACTAACAGAATAGGGAGTCTCAACCAGTAAGCACATCCCCGGAAGTGAGAAGAGAAGGGTTTCGGCACAGTTTATATATACTGTTCAAATAATATCAAAGCGGTAAAATATTTAGCACGATAGGCATGGAACATGTAGGAAAATCAGATAGCACCAAACACAATAATTATTCTGAGCTCAAATTCTTAAACCCTGAACCGAAGTTCTGGGTTTGTATCCCCAGCAGAGTCGCCAGAGCTGTCACACCTCCTTTTTACTTACACCCCTAAGGGCGTAAAGGAGTTTTTCCAATTAAAGGACAATCGGAACGGGATTTATTATTATAATTCAGAGTCGCCACTTGGGAGATTAATGGTGTCCCAAGTCACCGGTTGAATCCCGAATCGAGGAAATTATGACTCTGTTAACAGTCCCCGAACCAGAAATCCGAGTAAGGAATTCTGTTAACCCGGGAGAAGGTGTTAGGAATTCCCGGATTCCGTGGTTCTAGCACGGTCGCTCAACTGTTGTATTTGATTTTATCTAATTTCAAAACATGTTCTATCTTATGTTCCTTTTATTAATAACCCGCTTTTTATTTATTTTATAAGAATTGCAACGTCGTAAAAATGCGTCTCGAACCGCGTCGCACCAGTGCACCTGTGGTTGTCAACTCATTTCTATTCCGTTGAGATTTGGATTTGGGTCACATAAATATGCACCCGAATTTTAGGAAGGTAAGTTTTATTAAGTACGCGCCTAAAGCGACTAACGCAGTTTTATCTTTTGGGAAGGCCGCAAAATTCGCTAAACGGCTCATCCCGAAGTCTAAAAATTAATATAATACTTATTGAGGACCCCGCAATTTATAATTTTATTCGGCGAGGCTCATCTCATTTTATTTTAAAGTCAACCTAATAGAAACTACAATTATCTACTTAATTTGTCTCTAATAATAAAAGAAAAGCCCTAACTAATTGTTATTATTTAATAATTGTTACACTTGGGTCCATGAACTCATATGCATTCAACAAAATGCAGGCTTTGGCCCATGTATGAAAGGAGCCAAATGGGAGGAAGCCTAGCATTTGGGCTTACTCCAAACGAGCCCAACAACAATGATGCACTTCTGAAAAATTATTCTGTCCAACTACTGTTTTCAAGCAAAGTAATGTCATTAAATAATTTGACTGTAACAGTGATTCAAATCTGCTGGGCTCGTGTTCTATTATGTTGTAAGCCCAAACTCCATACCAGTAATTAGGGGTGTACATAGGTCGGGTTGGTTCGAATTTTACAATTACCATACCAAACCAATTGTGTCGGATTATTAAATCTAAATACCAAACCAAACCAATAAAACTCGGGTTTTTCGCTCTCGATTTTCTCGGATTTTCGGGTTATTCGGCTTTTTTCGGATTTTTTTGGCCAATAAAATCTTCGTAGAACAAAACATATAAATTGCGCTCAAAATATTATATCTTTAATCCTAGTAAGATACAACTACATAAAGTATTTTCCAAGAAAATAAGTACAGAATATGAGATATGTCATGACATTATCCTAAAATATTCAACAATAAAATTATGTAATATGAATATTCCTGATTAAAAAGTCATAATAAAAATAAACATAATCTAAAAGTGCTAAATCATGCTAAAATAAGTAGACTAATAAGGAATTATTAATTACACGACTAAACGCTAAAGAAATAATAAAAGTAGGTTATGCATTTTTATTTAAATTATTGCAAACAAAAATAATATTCAATACATTCCCATTCGTAGTATTGAATTGAATGTCTTTTGTTAGCATTAGTATTGATTTGATTTTGGTTTAGCCTTTTGTTAGCATTATTTAATTTACTAATGTTAATGGCTATAAAACTTATTGAAACATTTACAAGTTCTAAGTCCAATCTTGAAATAATACCTTAAAAGGTAATTATGAATCTTTTTAAGAAATATTTATAAATTACATAATAATAAGTATATTTATATATTAAATATATCTAAAATTTATATATATATATAATGTCGGGTTGGTTTAGTTTCGGTTTGACTTTCTTTAGTTAAAACCAAACCAAACCAATTATGGTCGGGTTTTTTCTTCCAACACCAAACCAAATCAAACCAAACTATGGTCGGGTTTTTTTTCTCGGTTTGACTCGGATTATCGGGTTGGTGCGATTTTTCGGTTTCCTTTGTGCACCCCTACCAGTAATCCTCCAGATTTTATTCCTATTAACCAAACTTATCACTAATCTTACTTTTAGTTCCTTGTTTCTTTCAACTCGGAGCAGTTTATTTATCTACTGGAATTGTTCGGACCAGTTTTACAACTAATGAAAAGCAAATCAAGTGTTTAAGAGATAATATTAAGAACTAACATCATTCACTAGCATTTATTCAGTATGCTATTCACGTTAACATCATTCGCTTAGGGAACTCGTGACTCCAGGAACAAATTTTGAAGCTATTACTAAAAGTTGTTTATTATGCCAGGACTTAATATATATATATATATATATATATATATATATATATATATATATAGGAAGTTGAATATTCCAATGCTAAGCTACAACTATCACAAGAGTTCAACTACATTTCATTGAAGCTACAAGCTTAGAAAAATAAATTCAGATCCAAAATTTAACAGTCCAGCTAATACAAAACAATTTCAGTCCAATAAGTTCCAATTAACACGTACAAAGTTATTTAGACAGTTCATAAATTAAAAATTCTAGGCCAAAGCAAACAGTTCTTCAGTATTCAACTTCCAGCGTGTGCATATATGCTGATTCATTATCCAACGTCACTTGAGTCTAGTGACATACCTGGAAATTGAGATACAAGTAAGAAGGAGAGGAGATCAGCTAATAATTGAGCAAATAGCAGTATCACAGCAGGTCACAGCAGCAGGAAGATAATTTGAAATCCAAAATAATAATCCCAGGCACAGTAATAGACGAACAACATTAAATTAAGCCTAATGAACTCGCAAATGGACCTGAATACACTTAAACCTTTCAACAGACCAGAATTCAACCCAGAACTAGCTCAATTGGACCCAAAACCACTCGAAATCAGTCTAATGAACCTCTGAAACCTCAAACACCAGACTTTGAACTATGAAAGCTTGAAATTACACTGAAAATTCCAATGACTGCATTTTTTTTGGTTTTTCTATTAGATTTTCTATTATTTTTGGATTTTTGGATGTTTGAATTTCAAAACTAGATCTGAAAGTTAGGAAGAGCTTTTGGAGGGAAATTTTTGGGCTCCAAAACTTGTGAATGAAGTAAGGGGACTCCTTTTTAAAGAAAAAATTAGCTGTTAATTTCAGATTTTAATTTTTAACACTTTAGCCCATGATTTCCTAACTTTTTACCTAAGTTACTGCAGTTAGAATACCTAAACTTACACCTAGATCCCTTCTAGAAGGGTCTAGGGTGTTCTAACCTGATTTTCCTACCCTTAAAATGTCTATATTACCCTTGCCTTAGTTTTGAATTTACCATTTCTAATAAAACTACCATTTTCCATGCCTAAACTACCCCTGAAACCCCCCTGAAATTACTAAACCAAATAAACCCTTTATTTGATTTAAAAACTAACTATAGTTAACCCCCATTTAATCTAAATCAGTTATAACCAAACAATGATTAGAATTTGAACTAACTAAACTAGCTAATCAAACGGAAACTTAACTCTAACTAATAGTAATTCTAAGACTAAGTGTACCATTAACTAATACAACAGTAAACCAAATCTATTAAAATCAAACAAGCAAAGCTGGAATTAACAAGATCAAAAAATGATTATGATTATGGATGATTATGATTATGATTACGATTATGATTATGAACAGAATCAGAACCTTAAATCGAATAAAAGAAATTCTGAGTAAAATAGAATAAAAATAACAAAATAAATTCACGGTTGAAGCAGAGAAATCAAATCAAACTATCAAATTATAAACAATAAAGTAAAACCAACTATATGATTATGAAGAGAATCAGAACCCTAGATTAATCCTAATACTAATATGATGGATTGAAAGAGAACAAAACAGATTCAAAAGAATAACAAATAATGAAAAAGAAGAATTCTAAGAACACTTACTGATTTTAGAGCTTGAACTTGACTGATTTTCGGTTTGGGTCCTTAAATAATGTTATGTACTTATTCTTAATAAGATCAACACATAACATTATTCCAGGAACCAAATCGAACCCTGGCGACCTTGAAAATTCGACCCGTCTTGAATAAAACCCTAGATCTAAGATTCGAACAGGCTGAGGATGATTTGAAGTAAAAGGGGTATGGATTCGTGATGTAGGAGTGGAGGGGAGCATATGGTGTGATTTTGGAAATTTTTGGAGGCTTTTATGTTTTGACCGGAAATTTCGATCCGAAATTCGAGGGTTTTGGTTTGGATTTGAGGAAAACTAAGGCCAAATATGAAGAGAGGGGGAAAAAAAGCACCTATGGTGTAATTTTGGGGTTGATTGGAGCTTCGCCGCCGGCGGAGGTAAAGTGGGGCGATCGCCGGCGTTACGGGGGGGTGGGGGGATGATACAAGGAAGAGGAAAAATATTTTAGGGTTTGGATTAATTTCGGATATTTTTATTCATTACTTGAGGATGCCTATGGTCCGTTGGATGGTGGAGATGGATGGTTGAGATCAAACAACGCCAAACGGCGTCGTTTCAATATGGGGGGGGGGGGGAGGGTTGGACCGGCCTTTGGAGGATTGGGCTGAGGCATGTTATGAATAACTTTTGGACTGGACAAACAATTAGGAGGAGGCCCAATTTCGAGCAGCCCCCAAACTTTCTTTATATTTTGATTTTTTTCTAATTTGTTTCCCTTTTTCATTTTGTATTTATATAACTTTTCTTCCTTTTTTTATTTTAAGATGACAAATAGAAAATCATAGACCAAATTAACACTAAAATTATTATTTAATTTCCAAAATTAACTAATTTCTAAAATGAAAATAACTTCCACATATTAAAAATAAAAGTGCACAAAGTCATTTTTTGTAATTTTTTTTTATATGTAAATAATTTTAAACTACTAACTAACTCTGAAAATATGAAATTAAATCCCACACAAATGCCACATGTATTTATGTATCTTCATATGATTTAAAATGTACAAGTAAAATGCAATAATTATTCGAAAATGCCACAAAATTCACAAGAAATTATAAAATAATAAAGAAATTATTTTGTTTGAATTTTTGGGAATTATTTGCTTAGGGCAGAAATCACGTGCTCACAGGAACCGTATGGACGGACTATGAAACGCATAAGTGTATAAAATGATATGTGAACCCTATGGACGGGCTATGAAACGCATAAGAGTATAATATAAAATGTGAAACCTATGGACGGGCTATGAAACGCATAGATGTATAATATAATATGTGAACCCTATGGATGGGATATGAAACGCATAGGAGTATAATATAAAATGTGGAACCTATGGACGGGCTATGAAACGCATAGGTGTATAATATGATATGTGAACCCTATGGACGGGCTATGAAACGCATAGGGGTTATATAAAATGTGGAACCTATAGACGGGCTATGAAATGCATAGTTGTATAATATGATATGTGAACCCTATGGACGGGCTATGAAACACATAGGTGTATAATATGATATGTGAATCCTATGACGGGCTATGGAACGCAACCTAGAGGTATGGAAATTATGCGAAAGCTATGTGATCTCTTTTATTTGTTGATGTGGGGATTGTTAAAGCTCTTGATTTATTTTTATGATCTCTTTATTCTTGTTTGACAATTCTTTCTAATGACAAGGTGTTAATAAATTTTTTTATTCTTATTTGATAGTTCTTTCTAATTAGATGGTGTTTAGTTATACATACCAGTACAATTCAAATGTACTGATGTCCTTTTTTGCCGGGGGCGCTACATTCGTGTTATGATTGTAGGTGGTTCTATAGCAGGTACTCCAGTCCACCGACATTAGCACTCATTCCCTTCCCGTCAGATAAATTGGTGAGCCCATTCCCTCTAGGGGCCCTGCGCGGCTCATGCCGCCTTTCTTCTGGAGTCTATTTTGGTATTTGTGTAAGGTATAGCCAGAGCCTTATTGCCAGCATTTCCATATTATTCTTCAGTTGTATTTAGAGGCTCCGTAGACAGGTTGTGGGTAATGTCGGGCATGGAAATTTAAAATAGAAATATTGATGTTGGCAAAGACTTATAACACTTGTGATATTTTGATAATTATGGTTTAAGTTGCTAATGAAAATGAAATGGAAATCATTAATGGTATGTTTATAGAATTTGATTAATAGAGTCCATATCCTATTTATTCATGAGTTAGTTTGGGTAGAATGAGACATAACAGGCTTGCTCAG
This sequence comes from Nicotiana glauca, assembly GCA_026770625.1. Taxonomy (NCBI): domain Eukaryota; kingdom Viridiplantae; phylum Streptophyta; class Magnoliopsida; order Solanales; family Solanaceae; genus Nicotiana; species Nicotiana glauca. The sequence continues at coordinate 93,478 of MU730139.1, forward strand.
TCGGGTTTACTCGGTTGAGCACCGGTCGCGCTCCTCGGATTTTGGGGCGTGACAACCTTGGTATTAGAGCCTAAGGTTTTAAAGTGTCCTAGGATGTCTCGGAGCCGTGTCTAGTAGAGTCCTTCTTATCGGTGTGTTGTTGATCACATCTATAAGTTGGAGCCTACATGGACATTTAGGAATTTCACCCTTCTTTGATGCTCTAGATCGTGCAATATATCTCAAGATAGGGAGTTGATTTCCTCTCTAAGCCTTATTCTCAAGATTGGTAATTTTGATTCCATACTATGCGAATTTAAATCACGTAAAGGGGGATTGATCCCACCATTGAGTCTGAGTGGATTACCCAAGGACTTGTTAGAAGAATGTGTTGAGCCATGGAGGGATTGCTAGAACTTGTTGTTAAGGGTAGTACCCTTGTTCCTACTAATGTCACTGCACCACCAGATCATGTAGTATATTAGTATGTTACCAATGTATATTACGGATGTGGGGTCAGGGTGCATCAGTTAAAGCACTGTCCCGCCAATCTAGAGTCACCATTATGCTTCATCTGTTGAAAGAGCCACTGAGTTTTGCTTCCTTGTGCCCCATGAGATAAGACATGATTCTAGAAAGTGAGCCATTCCAAAGGTACTTTTCCTGTCCTAAAGATAACTAGCATAGTCAGCATCAGCATACCCAATAAGATTAAAATTGTCACCTGTGGGGTAGTATAGGACCAGGTCCTGTGTTCCCTTAATATATCTCAAATTTCTTTTGGCAACCTTCGGATGAGATTCCATGGGATTTGACTGAAACCCTGAACATAGGCCCACTCTAAAGAAAATATCAGGTCTGTTGGCAGTGAGGTAGAGAAGCGACCCAATAATGCCTTTATACATGGTTTGATTTACAGGAGATCCAAACTCATCCATTTCCAGTCGAGTGGAAGTTGCAATGGGAGTGTCTATCACTTTTCATGCTTCCATATCAAACCTCTTCAAGAGCTCCTTGATGTATTTCTGCTGGTAAATGAATGTATCCTTTGTGGACCGCTTCACTTGAAGACCCAAAAAGAAATTCAACCCACCCATCACACTCATCTCAAACTCACTTCCCATGAGTTTTGCAAATTCTTCACACAGTGAATCAGCTGTTGCCCTAAAGATGATATGATCAACATATACCTGAACAATGAGTAGGTTTCTTCCCCGTTTCTTCAGGAACAGGGTGTTGTCAATTTTTCCTCTCGTAAAACCATTTTCTAAGAGAAATTTTGACTGTCTTTCATACCAATATCGAGGAGCCTGCTTCAACCCATACAATGTCTTGTCTAGTTTAAACACATTTTTAGGGTGTTCGTGGAATTCAAACCCCGAAAGTTGCTTCACATAGACTTCTTCCTTAAGAAATTCATTCAAAAATGCACTTTTGACATCCATTTGGAACAAAGTGAATTCCATATATGATGCAAAGGCGATTAAGATTCTAATAGCTTCCATGCGAACAACCGGAGAAAACGTCTCATCATAATCGATCCCTTCCTCCAGATTGTAACCTTGAACCACTAGCCTAACCTTGTTCCTTGTAGTATTTCCATGTTCATCAAGCTTATTCTTGAATACCCACCTGGCTTTATGATGGTTCGATCCAAGGGTCTAGGTACCAGGTGACATACATTGTTCCTTTCGAACTAATGTAACTCGTCTTGCATAGCTGTAATCTAATCTGCATCTTTTAAGGCTTCCTTGATGTTTTTGAGTTCTATTTGGGAAAGAAAGGCTGAAAAGGCGAGTGAATTTCTGGCTTTTGATCTGGTTTGCACTCTGGAATTTAGAAGGATAATTATGTTGTCAAGAGGATGAGAGCTTTTGTGTTTCCAGTTGGGCATTTGAGGCTCATTTATAGATGAGCTGGGTAGATCTGACTGGTTCCTTTGTATTATACTCTTAGCCACCTATGGATTACCTTGCACTACATCAACCACTCTCTTTTCAGCTTCAGTGGTTGTAATTAGAGTACCTGATTCCCTTGAGAAAGAAGCTGCATCGTCTCCTCTTGGCTCCTTCACTTGAATCATCATATCTGCCTTTTCGTTTGTCATGTCAATGACTTCACCTGGAACCAGCAGAGGCTCTCCATCTTGATCATCCTTGCAGATTTTCTCACTGGGGGGATAAGACTCGTCAAAGATTACACGAACACTTTCCTCACACACTGAGTCTTCTTGTTGTATATCTTGTAAGTTTTACTTTGAGAAGAGTACCCAAAAAAGATTCTTTCATCACTTTTGGCATGGAGTTTTCCAAGTTGATCCTTTCCATTGTTTAAAACATAACATTTGCACCCAAATGTTCTTAGGTGAGTCAGCTTGGGTTTCCTTCCATTCAACAACTCATAAGGGGTTTTGTTCAGGAGAGATCTGATCATGCACCTATTCACCAAGTAGCAGGCATCATTGACAGCTTCAGCCCAAAAGTTCTTTGCAATCCCATTGTCGATCAGCATTGTTCTTGCTATTTCCTCAAGAGTTCTATTCTTCCTTTCCATAACTCCATTTTGCTGGGGACTTCTTGGGGCTGGGAAGTTGTGAGTAATTCTATTTTCATTGCATAATTCATCAAATTTGGCATTGTCAAATTCTGTTCCATGATCTGATCTAATGCATGCTATCTAGACTCCATCTTCACTTGGATTTTCTTCACAAAGTCCACGAATACCTCAAAGGTTTCATCTTTTGTTCTAAGAAACATAGTCCAAGTGAATCTGGAGTAGTCATCTACTATCACAAAGATGTATCTTTTTCCTCCCCTGCTTTGCACTCTCATAGGCCCACACAGATCCATACGAAGGAGATCAAGTGGCTTTGAGGTGCTGACATCCTTCTTAGACTTGAATGAAGACTTCATATGCTTCCCTCTAGCACAAGCATCACAGACTTTCTGTTCTTTGAACTTTTACATGGGCAGACCACAGACCAAGTCCTTCTGAATAAGTTATTCAGAAGAGAGAAGCTTGCGTGCCACAGTTCAGCATCATTATCAACAACTTTCAAGCAACTCAGATCACCACTTTATAGAGACTCAAAATCAGCAACATAGATGTTCTCATATCTTTTAGCCAGAAATACCACTTCACTAGTTACCAAATTTGTAACGGTGCATATCTTGGACAAGAACTTTACCTTGCTTCCTTTATCACAAATCTGAGAAACACTCAAGAGAATGTATTTGAGACCATTGACATAGTACATATTCTCAATTGAGTGAGTGAGTGATTTTCCGACTTTTCCAACTCCTAGAATGTACTCCTTTTTCCCATTACCAAAGGATACACTCCCTCTTTGCAGGGCTTTTAGTGAAAGAAAGTCCATGGTGTTCCCAGTCATGTGCTTTGAACATCCACTATCCATGAACTATTGTTGACTGCTTCCTTTCACTATTTTCTGCATGAGGAATTCAAGAGTTAGTTTTAGGAACCCAAATAAGTTTGGGTCCGTTGTAGTAGGCAAGAGGATGAATAAGAGCTTTCTTGGTCCATGCAGGTAACATGTGTTTTTATGGGTGGCACCTGGTCCCTTTTTAGTAGTTACCTTTTCAGCAAACACTTTGTTTTTCTGAACATACTGGACCCTGGATTGGTAATTTTCCTTGAAATGCCCATTGTTCCTACAGTGGGTACACAACCAATTATTCGGTACAGTAACATACTTGCTATGAGGGTTGTAAGGGGTTCTCTCCCTTTAAAACCCTATTCCCTGCCTGTTTCTACCATTATTAACATACATAGCAGTAATAGCTTCCGAGGACCAGGTCCACTTAAGGGACTTTTCAAGGTCATTTTTTACTCTTTCCAGTTCTGTTTGGAGATGTTGTTTTTTCTCAAGTTCAACACACATGCTAGTTTTCACAGCTTTCAACTCGTTTTCAAGCTTAATTTGTGTCTCACTGGCTGCCTCTTTTGCTTTCTCAGAATTTTCAGGCCTAGACTCTATTCATAGTCCCTCTATAGTTTCCCTTAGGTCTGCAATCACTATTAGGACGTCATCTCTCTCATTCTCAATATCAGTCACTCTTTTCACTAGCACATTCTTATCTTTACTTAGATTCTTAATGGTTTCTTTAAGTCAACAGCTACAACCACCAAATCATCTCTTTCATTCTCTACACTAGCAATTTTTTCAGTTAAAACCATTTTTTCATTTTCCAAATTACTTATGGTTTCCGTCATATCAACTACACATACTACCAAATCATCTCTGGTTTGTTCAGCTTCTCCCAGTTCTAAGGTCAGGACATCTTTATCTTCTACCATAATATGATAGGCATCAATTATTACATTTTCTAATGACATGAGTTTCTTAGGGGAGTAGGATTTCAGATTTCGCTGAACATCTCTGAAATTTACCCCATCATTGTCATCATCTGAATGTACCATCAAAGCGAATATTGAATCATATTCATTTCTTTCACTTTCAACTGCCATCATGAAAATGTCACCTACATCAGTTTCTCCTTCAGACTCGCTTGAGGAATCTCCCCATGCTGCAAGAGTTTGCTTCACAAAGTTGTCAGCGACATTCTTCCTTTTGAAGCTTTTGTCAGGAACCGGGTTCCTTTTGGATGCCTTATCAGGGTTTTGCTTGAAGTGTTCTTGCTTCGGGGGAGGACAATATTTGATGAAATGCCCTGGCTTTTCACACTTATGACAAAGATCATAATTATTTCGTCTGCTAATGGTGCCCCTTTTTGCTATTCCTCCATTTCTTCTGACCATCTTCTGAAACCTTTTGGTTAAGTAAGACATGTCACTGTCCTCTTCACTTGGGTCATTACCTTTAACTTTGAGTACCAGGTTCTTTTCCTTCTCTGGTTCTCTTCTTTCACTGTCCCTCTTTCTTTTTCATTTTGGAAGTTTTGAGATTTCCAACTAGCTCATCTATAGTTAGGGCATGCAGATCCTTTGCCTCAGTAATGACATTCACTTTACTCTCCCACGAACTAGGAAGAATACTGAGAATTTTTCTCACAGGCTTGTTCCTAGGAATAATTTCACCAAATGAATGTAGCTCATTTATGATGGAGGTGAATCTTGCGTGCATGTTTAGAATAGATTCATCGTTTTTCATCCTGAAGAGCTCATACCCAGTGATGAGCACATCAATCGTAGATTGCTTTACTTGAGTGATTCCCTCATGTGCTATCTGCAAAGCTTCCCATATTTCCTTGGCAGATTGACAAGCTGAGATCTTGTTATATTCATCAGGTCCTATACCACATACCAAAATTTTCTTGGCACGAAAATTTTTCTCCACAACTTTCCTATCTGCATCGTTGTATTCCTTTTTGGTCTTTGGCATCGTCTCCGGAGGATCTCCGACCTTCTTCATTGGGATATAAGGACCATCACATATAACATCCCACAACTCAGAATCTTCTGCCATGATAAAGTCATGCCTTCTAGTATTCCACCACTCATAGTATTGCCCATTGAACCTGGGTGGTCTATACGTAGACCAACCTTATTCAAAATTTGGTGGAGCAGCCATAAGGATCCTTCCTAGGCGTTAGCCTGATAAGAAGAACACGCTCTGATACCAATTGATAGTTTATATGAGTCCACTAAACTGTAGAGTACCAGGTCCTCTATGAGTTTTCACTGAGAACGCTAATGAAACAATAAGTAAATAAGACAAGGAGTTTTACGTGGAAAAATCCCTGCTCAAGGGGATAAAAAAACCACGACCTACACTGGTAGGATTTAAACTTTACAATGAGCAATTTTTAGATTACAACCTATGCAATCTAGGAATTAAACTCTTAATTCCTCACTAACTCGTAATACACCTATTACAAGCCACTTTACAATATACCTATTACAAAGACTTCAACTCATGACTAATTCTAGTCAGGACAGAAACACAAAGGGTTTATGATTTTACAAAGGGGCTCATAAGCAACACTTCTAGCTAAGCAAATTAGGAGTTACAATGAAGAACAATTACAAAGTTACAACTCAACTAAGGACAATAAAATACTAGATTTAGGAACTGGTCCGTAGCAGTGTTGAACTTTGTTCTTGATGCACTTGAGAATTGAATACTCGAATATCATATGGCTTGAATGCTTGAAGTGAATTCTCAAGTGTTCAAATGATGTTTTGTTGTAATGCTCTTGTAAATACATCTTGGATGACATCATTTGAATGATGTAAGCACTTGGTTGGTCAAAGGGACAAGTGACTGCAAAACTGTGCTGCACTGTTGCAGTGGCAGTCACTTTCCAGCTGTACGCAGTTGACTTCCGTACTGATGTAAGCACTTGGTTGGTTAAAGGGACAAGTGACTGCAAAACTGTGCTGCACTGTTTCTGTGATAGTCTCTTTCCAGCTGTACGCAGTTGACTTCCGTACTGCTATCAGGGAAACATAAGGGATCAGGTCCCTGTGTTGGTTCTCTATCTTCTAAAGTTGCAACAGTTCACATTAGCTGGAATCCGTTGATTATCAATGTGTACCAAGTATGTCAGGTTCCCTATCTGTTCTTTGACATTAAATTTGTTAGATCATCAAAGCATAGAGCTATGACATTGAAAACCCATCAAATTGCTTATACCATCATATAAAGATGACCAACTTAAACAAATAGTAACTGTCTATATATAACAATAATTTAGTATAGCACCTTTAAAGATGCAGTAAATAACTTACTTTATATTATTTATACTAATTTAAATTAAAAAGCAATTCTCATTATTGAAACTTTGAAATCAAAAGCATCCCACGACAATTTTCCAGTCATTCACCCTGAACATTTTGTCTGTATAGCAGACATTGTTCTAGCTATAAAGTGCTATAAATAAAAAATAAGGAAGAAAAAGTGAAAAAGACAAGAAATATTGATGGTTAAAAATTTATTTACCAAAAAGTTAAAGAAAAAAATACATAAACATAAAATAAACATTATCTAGAAATAATTGATTTTATTTAAATACTGAATATTCTCTTGAACGTTAAGGTTTTGTCGCATTCTTTGGGAGGTACAAAAGCAGAAAAGGTTAAATATCAGAAAAAAGGTACAAAGGTGAAAGAGTCGTTCTGTCTCATTATTCTGTTTGAGAAATTGATAGATCTAAAGATTCAAAAAAAACACTACAAATAAAGGAATATATTACTCCTTTTTCAAATTAATAGCTTTATTATCTTTTTCTCTTCTTTGCATAAATTAATTTGAATTGGACTAGAATCAAACACAAAATAGACATATCTTTAATTTCTAGAATGATATTATAAAATTCTAAAAATATTTTTTATATCTAGAAGTTGAATAACATATCGCGATTATCTAAGAATAAATTTGACTAATCGTTTGGCTGAAATTGAGAAAACATGACCACGCGTTTGCTAGTGAGCATCACATTTATCATGTTAAGATGGAATTTCACTTAAAAAAAAATATTCTAGCAAATGATTAAAGTTTCAAACAGTAACTTATTAACTAATTACGTTCAATTACGGACAAATTTAATTACAAGGAATGAGTTGCAATTCTCAGACTCTCAATTTTTGTCTTTTATAACAATTTAAGTTTCAAATTCTTAAATATAAAAAAAAAATTCTAGCAAACGATTAAAGTTTTACACAGTAACTTATTAACTAATTATATTCAATTACGCCCAAATTCAATAACAAGGTAACTTTCCAAACAGGTTAATGAGTCCCAATTCTCAGTGTCTTTTATAACAATTTAAGTTTCAAATTCTCAACAAAAAAAAAAGTTTCAAATTCTTAAATATGAAAAAAAATTGTTCATTCAAATAACTAGAAAAAAAATAGAGAAAATATACTAAAAATATAGAGAAATGGGTAGGAGAGAGGAGATGGGGGTTCCAAGAGAGAAAAGTCTCTGTAAAAAAGAGCTTTGACTCTCTCTTCTCCAATGGAGGATTTAGTTTTCACACCTTCTTGAATTAAAACCTTTTACCCCATTTTCACATTCATATTCTCATATCACAACTACCCCTTTTTTCTCATTTTCTATTTTACTCTTCATTTCTATTTTACCCCTTTTATCTATTACAAACCCAAAATCCAGATAGAACTAACCAAAAAAAAAAACCTTTTTTTCTGCAGGTTGGTTTTTTTTTTTTTAATGTGCTACATTTTATTTTTATTTCATATTTTGTCATTTCTGAGGTTTTTCCTGTATATGGATATCTTTTTCTCTTTTTGTTTCTACATTTGAAAAGTAATTGGATTTATCAGTATCTTGAATAATATGTCCAAATTCTAAAAGATCTATTAAAAATCCAATCTTTTTATCTGTTTTTTTCAAGTTTTGTTTATATAAAAGTTAGAATCTGCATGAATCTTTGAATAACTTGATCTTAAAGCTCAGATTTTAATGTTTAATTTTTTTTTATAGGCAAAGAAGTAAGAATATAATATTTTCATATTTAGCTCAAGATTGAATTTTTTGGGTTTTTAAGAATATAACATTTGGTTCATTTAGCTCAAGATTAAATCTTTTGGGGTTTTAGGTTATGACATTTGGTTCATATTTAGCTCAAGTTTGAGCCTTTTTGGGTTTTAAGATTCATATTTAGCTCAAGGTTGAATGCTTTTGGGTTTTAAGAATATAATATTTGGTTCATATTTAGCTCAAGGTTGAATTTTTTTGGGTTTTAACAATATAACATTTGCTTCATATTTAGCTCAAGGTTGAATTTTTTTGGGGGTTTTAAGGATATAACATTTGGTTATATAGCTCAAGATTGATTTTTTTAATTTTTTTGGTTTTCTTAATTTCTTTTAGGATTTGATATTTTGAAATTGTCATGGGAAATTGCTGTGTGACACCTGGTAAATCTTCTGAGAAAAAGAAGAACAAGAAGAAGAACAAACCAAACCCTTTTGCTATTGATTATGGGGCAACTCAATCATCAGCTGAAGGTGATGGAAACAAGCTTGTTGTGTTAAAAGATCCAACAGGGCACAATATTAATGAAAAATATGATCTTGGTCGTGAGCTCGGAAGAGGAGAATTTGGGGTTACATACTTATGTACTGATATTGACACACGGGAGAAATATGCTTGTAAATCGATATCGAAGAAGAAACTTAGGACAGCTGTAGATATTGATGATGTTAGGAGAGAGGTTGAGATTATGAAGCATTTGCCTAAGCATCCTAATATTGTTACCTTAAGGGATACTTATGAGGATGATAGTGCAGTGCACATTGTGATGGAACTTTGTGAGGGTGGTGAGTTGTTCGATCGGATTGTTGCTAGAGGACACTATACAGAGAGAGCAGCAGCTGGTATTATGAGGACTATAGTCGAAGTTGTCCAGGTATAGTTTTACCAATTGTTGCAATCTTGTTCATATATTTCATGTACTGTGTGTTGTTAACTCAGGATTAGTTTAGTGAAGTCAGAGTTCGATAATTTCAACTGAAAGTATCAAACTAGACAAGAAAGGAATGTTGTGATTAAAGTTTCTTGTTTGTGAGCAGATTGAAATTTCTTGCTGAATATTATATTTGAAGCTTAGATTTATGACTTTGTTGTGAATTAGCACTTACCATTTAATTGGATTCATTTCACATGTTGACCATATAGCAGTTATTTTACTACATTCTGTATTTAAAGTGGAGATCTTTTGTTATGAAATTGTTGCTAACAGAGTTCAATTAAAACTGTAGTTTATATACTGAAGCAATTATGGTCTAATACATAATAATGTGAGAGCTCAACTTGCATAATGACAGAATAGAACGAACTGACTTAATTTCTTGATAAGGATTCCAAATGTGACACTTTTCAATAGAGAAAAGACTCATTTTATGGAATGTGTTTAAAAAGTTAATGTTTCTACATTACTTGTTTGAACTGTTATCATAGAGGGATGGTAACCGAAGCTAACATGAATGCTGATTATCCCAACATTATACAGTTTAAACTATGTGGTCGCACATAGATCTATTGTCAAGTTTTACTCTCTCGTTGCGTTATGTTTCCTCAATCAATGTCTGGTCCTCCATCATGTTCTACTTATGGAAAGTTTCAATGGCATTGCAGATGTGTCACAGACATGGAGTAATGCATCGCGATCTCAAACCCGAGAACTTTCTCTTTGGTAACAAAAAAGAAACAGCTCCACTGAAGGCTATTGACTTTGGTTTGTCGGTGTTTTTTAAACCTGGTAATGCACTCAGTAATGCTACAGTGTGTTTGAACCTTTTTCATGCAAAAAAAAGGTTAATATTTGGAATGATCTTTATTTCTTTAACAGGGGAACACTTTAATGAGATAGTGGGAAGTCCTTATTACATGGCTCCAGAGGTCCTAAAACGCAATTATGGCCCGGAGGTTGATGTATGGAGTGCTGGAGTTATTCTTTATATACTTCTTTGTGGTGTTCCACCTTTCTGGGCAGGTCAGTTTCTTTTATTTGCCTTTTTTTTTGTAACATGTAACAAACCTTGGTGCATATGTTTTGGGGTAGGCAACTTCTTAGAAGTTGGTGACTATTTAATTAGAGAGTGTCGAAAAGGAAGAGTGACTGCAAGAGTAAATCCCACCTCTACCTGAACCAGTGAAATCAAATTTCTTTTTGCCTATGATAGTCAGTACTTTGTGTTTCTAGCTATGAATTTGGTTATCATTTTCTCAAAAATTGCCTAAATTCTTCCAAATATGTGTAGAGACTGAACAAGGAGTCGCCCAAGCAATTATTCGCTCTGTAGTTGATTTCAAGAGAGATCCATGGCCTAAGGTTTCTGATAATGCAAAGGATCTTGTAAAGAAGATGCTTGATCCGGATCCAACTCGACGGCTCACAGCTCAGCAAGTTCTTGGTAATTTTTGTTAGTCATTGAGATGCTATACTTTCATTTGCTTGTTGTCTATTCTCTCTATTTCATAGTTTAATTTACTGACTTTTTCTTTGGGCTTTGGCTCATATACTTGAATGCAGAGCATACTTGGTTACAAAATATAAAGAAAGCACCAAACGTCTCATTGGGTGAGACTGTCAAAGCAAGGCTCAAACAATTTTCAGTTATGAACAAGCTCAAGAAAAGAGCTTTAACGGTAAATATACACTTTTCCCTGCAGTTATATACATATTCTTAGCATTCTGCATTATCTCATAAGGATATCTTCATATATGCTTAATGTTTGAAGCCCTAAATGTTCGAAGATTCTCTGCTTTCTCAGAAAAGTTTCTCAATCTTATGCTTTCTTTCATTGCATGCACAGGTTATCGCAGAGTTTTTGTCAGCAGAGGAAGTGGCTGGAATGAAGGAAGCATTTGACCAGATGGATACAGGAAAGAAAGGCAAGATTAACCTTGGAGAACTTAAAATTGGTCTTCAAAAGCTGGGCCATCAGATTCCTGATGCTGATCTTCAGATTCTCATGGAAGCCGTAAGCATTCTCATGCCTTTCTTTTCGCCTGGTTTGATTTTCTTATACTTTAAAGGGCTAAATATATCATACAAATCAAGTTACTAACCACCTAATGCTACAGTCCGCTTCGTCTCTCTTTAAAATATTCAGATTTCAGCTTAGAAGGGAAGGCAGGCATTATGGTTAAATATTTAAACTTGCTATATATATAATATCTATAAATGATTGATTCTACATATATTAAGATCATCATAAGTTGAACCAACGAAACTTAGTATTTTATTTCTACTGTGATGACTTTCAGTGTGAATCTGTCTATAGCCATAAGAGAAGCCTCGCACTTTTCCTTGCGTACCTAATTGGGTTCTTATTGTTTCTCAGAAATTCCTTACTCTCGGATTCTTTTGCTCTTTGATAGAGTGATTATTATAATTGTTCCCTCTTTTATCTTCTCTTCGCTTTTACAGGCTGATGTTGATAGAGATGGATATTTAAATTACGCGGAGTTTGTCGCTGTATCGGTTCATCTAAGAAAAATGGCAAATGATGAGCACCTGCACAAAGCGTTTTCATTTTTTGACAGAAATCAAAGTGGCTACATAGAAATCGAGGAGCTGCGCAGTGCCTTGAGTGATGAGGATGATGACAACAGTGAGGAAGTCATCAATGCCATTATGCATGATGTTGACACTGACAAGGTAAGTATTTGTGTCGATTCATATGCATCTACCGGATTTGGTACTTAGTTCATATATTTGTCATACAAATATGTATCTTTCATTGCTTGTGGATCTATAAATTTAAGTTTTAACTAATGTAGTTTAAGCTGATGTTACATCTTAGTGAAGCCTGATTTTGAAGATCCCTCTTGGCCCCGAGTTCTTATTCAGAGTTGGTGCTTCTTTGCTTTTATCAGTCATAAAACCCAAACAGTATTCTATCTTGCATTTTTATGGCAGTAAAGACTAAAGAGTACCACATATGCTCTTACTTTGACTTTATAACTGCTTTCTCTACTACGTATGTATTGATCATGACCAGATTTATCGAAAGAAGACGATAAGAATTGACCATGACCCTTTTAGAGTTGTGATATTTTGCATTCCCTGCTGCTCAATCAGTATCTTATATGCCTTGCGATTGCACAGATCCCTAGAATCTAGCCATTTGAATTGGGTGATGTTTGCGATATTCTTTATTTTTTATATGAGTTATTCATAAATAACCCCCTCGACTTGTCCTAAGTTCCAAGAAATCTATTACCCAACGTACTATCAAAATTGTATCTTCCATCACCCTGAGAGGTAGATAACCAAATGAAAACATGGGGGTGTAGCACACGCTGCCACGTGTTAAAAGATCACTTGATTTTACATATTTAAGGTTGTCCAGCCACTGAAAATGAAGAGAGCTTCTTATTGGAAAGAATGGTGTTTACTTTTTTTTTAGTTTTCTGACAACTCAAACAACTCTAGTCAGCACAAAAAATCATCTATTCCTATCAAACAACTCAAATAAGTAGAAACTACTATACTTACAACAAACAAAAACGAAGACAAAATCAAACTCATTCTCTTTAAAATTCCTTCTTCCTTTTCTATGAGAAGAGTGATAGCTAAGGGAAGAAGAAAAGAAAGAGAAACAAAAAGAGTTGATTTTAGTTTTTTCGATTGCCTGGGAAGAAGAAAAGGAAAGAAGAGAAAGACAAAGAAAAAAAGAAGGAAAAGATACTTGATTAAAGAAATGCTACAACACATTATTTTCCTTTTTTCCCATTCACGCGCATTATGAGGGTAATACACTCTCTACGTCACGTGGCGTCTTAGGGTTGTGGTAGATACATTTTGGACAAGAACCAAAGAAGTAACTGGTCTCCCACAAAGTTTAAGTGTGTTGTTGGAATGTCGGAACAAGTTGAGGTTTTATTTATTTATTTATTTGTATCTCATCCCTTTTTAATATTGTAGCTTCTTTTCCATTCATTGTTCTTCTGTTCAACTTTATCCTTCATTTCTACTAAATGGCATTGAAGTATGTGGCGAATACCATGCTTTTAGCTTGTTTACCAAAAGTTGGAAATTCCTCACTTCCATTTTGTCACGTTACAGGACGGTCGCATTAGTTACGAAGAATTTGCTGCAATGATGAAGGCTGGAACGGATTGGAGAAAAGCATCGAGACAGTATTCTCGTGAACGTTTCAACAGTCTCAGCTTAAAATTGTTGAGGGACGGCTCATTACAACTTGGAAACGAGGCTAAATGAACAAATGCAGAAGAAAAGAAATGTTAAAAGAGGAAAAAAAAGGAAATCATTTTATGGATATTTCCCTTTTTTCTTTATTGAATATGAAATTCTTCTTTACCTCTCGCTCGCTTTGAACTCGAAAATTTTGCCCTCCCCCGTCTGAGCTCCATCATTGGCATATCAGTATATTGAGGTGAGGTCTGCAACTTGTTACCCCTTTAGCAATCTTGAGTTTGCTTATTCTGCAACTTGTTACCCCCTAGTAAAGCAGAAAGCATTTAACAAAGAATCTTTGAGTTTTTTATTTTTTTTTTGCATTGTTGTAAATACATAGATTTGTTAAAAGCTCATTGTCATATTATCAAAAGCAAAATTAACAAAAGGAAGGCTCATTGTCATTGAATATATCATTGCAACTCTCCTAATGTTGAAAAACTAGATGTTAGCACTGCAACATTCTATTTGCCTTTAGTTCTTTCTTTTATTCATACTGGATATTGTGGTTAAACATTGCCTTTATGTTAGCACTCATTTTTTTCTTTTTTAAGAAATGATAATTTTTGGGCTAGCTTGTTTGCACTTCTGTAACTATTTAATCACATGCATGCGATGCGATCTTCTACTTTTCTGGCTGCTGTTACTGCTTCTCTTTCCCTAGTTCTGACAATATTGCTGTGATTATGTTTTCCTTGAGCCGAGGGTCTATCGGAAATAATCTCTCTACCTTCACAGGGTAGTGGTAAGATTGATGTATGTAGTTATGTTGCGCGGACTCTCCAAAATACTGCCGCACCCGTGTCGGATTCTCCAAAAATAAATTGTTTTTGGAGAATCCCACACGTACCCGTTGACATTTTCGGAGAGTCCGAGCAACATAGGTATATACTACCCTCCCTAATCCCCACTTGTGAAATACACAGGAGTATGTTTTTTGTACATGCGATCTTCTACCAACACAAGTACCAGATAATTCGGCTCACCACAACTTAGATTGATGGAGATAAATCATCTAACATTTTGTCTCTATATTTTGATTTGAGACCTGCCTAAAAGCTGGTTATCCACTGGACTAGTGATTGATATACATTTAAGTGGTTATGTATAGGTGTTAATTATTCTCATTGTCTAAGTTTCTGAGTTAGTTGGATTAGATACCTAGGCAACTAGTACACTAACTACTGCATCTAGTAAGATATTCTACTGTATTAGTGGTTGATATTTATTCAAGACTTGAATGAATGTAACACCAAACTGAAGTTTTGTTGGTAAATTTGTATTCCAATGATTCGGACCACTATCTAATTTATTCATTTCATCGTCTGAGTGTAACAAAAACAGTCTCTATACTTTTTTAAGTTTGGGGTAGGGTTTGCGTACACACTATATCCTCCCCAGACCCAGAGGCGGACCTAGAATTTTTATGTGACGGGGCACATTATTCTGCTCAACCAGTGTCCCCTAAAGGTTTTTAGTGTTCAAGGTGTCAACTGCTTTAAATTAATCATTTTCAAGGTATATATATATATATATATATATATACATATATATATATATATCATTTGAAGTTTATAGGGTTCGGTGATCCCTCACCCATATACATGGGTCCGACTCTGCCCAGATCCCACTTGTGAAATTATACTGGATTTATTATTGTTGTCAAAATTTCTACTCAATCTTTAAAATTGTTTGGATAAGATTTTTAAGGTAGATTCGCATTTCATTAATATACTAAATTGTTAACTTCCACGCTAATACCTATAATATTTAATAAAGGTACAAGCCTTGCCCAACTCTAGATATGCAATTCTCGTAAGTCCTAAGCAGCCAAAAAACACCTAATAAGTAAAAAAGTTGATGCCAAAAAGATGAAAGAATTTAATGTGAAATTAATAATGTCAGGTCGAATCAAGAAATGTATGAGACATATACAAAATAGGGCGAAGTGCAGCAATAGCCACTTTTAAGCTCGCTATTTAAAATATATTCACATTTTACTATGTATTTAAAGATTAACCAATTCACCCAAACTTCGGGACTATGTATCCTGAATTTGGAAATTCAGGACCTAGTGTTTTGAATTTTGAGTTGCTAATTTGAAATTCAAGACTAAGTGTCCTGAATTTCTGAAGCAATAATTTAAAATTCTGGATATAAGATTCGAATTTTCATGACACAAATTTTGAACTTTAGGACACGATGTCCTGAAGTTTAAATTTTGATGTGTATACTCTAGGATGTCGTGTACTGAAATTTGAGCAAAATTGGCTAATCTGTAAATACATTGTAAACTGTGAATATCAAATAGCATGCTTAATAGTGGTTAACTGATGTCATTTCCACTACAAGATACTCTATTTTTTGTTCTCTTAGTTGTTTCTTTTCTTATACCTACCACACCAACAATAATAATATTAAAATGAAGTCGAAAACATATTTTATTCCAAAGTGTGGATTACGAGAGATAACATTATTCTTTGTGAAAATTTCAAGTATGGCAAACTAGCTAAACTCATGGAACAAATGTAAACCATGTATTTTTATTAACCTAAATAGGAGAGTAAATTTTAGATATTCTTTCCCTCTAGTAAATTTTACAAAAATCCCCTGATTCATCGAAGATTCTAATTTCTCCAACAAATTATCAAAATAAATCCTGACTAAAGAATTTTCTATCTTAAGTTAAGACTTTGAATTATTTTTTTCAAAGAAGTTTGGATAAATGAGAAAAAAAGAATTCTTGATTTTAGCACTTGGATATCTAGTTCTTATTTCTGCATATCGGATCGTTCAATTATTTTGCTATTATAACCACACAAAAAAATAATACACCAGCTTGCGTAATCACCAACTACCTAAACTCTCACTCCGATCTCCACTAGTGTCGGAGGTAGAATTTTCGCTAAGGGGTTCAAAAAAAATAAAAGAGACTGCGCCAGTGAGAATTGAACCGGCAACCTCACAAAAGTTTTAAACTCGCCTTATTTACTGAATTACGCTTTTAGGTTGTGTCAAGGGAATTCAAAATATAATATATCGAGGCACAAAACAAATTTCGCCTCATATATACAATGTAATTTTCCAGTGAAGGTGGTTGGGGTGAACCCCTTCCGCTCCCCTAAATCCGCTCCTGATCCCCACACTGCACTTCATATTTAGAATACATATAGGAAAGCAAATATTAAAAGGAAAAAGATATATAATAAATCATACAGAGAGTTGTAGATTGATGCATGTTTGAAATGACAACAACAAAACTTCCTAATGTTGATTTGGAACAACTGTTTAACCAACGTCAAAAATGCAAACCTAGTGAAAAGATACACCCAACAAAAAAAAAGGAGCAGAGCCTTGATATATTATTAATAAATAATCAATTAATTCTTTTGACTAAATGCTTCAACAACAGCTGACTTTGGTCACAATTTCCAACATAATATGTGATGCCATACTCACCCTAAAGGTATTATTATACACTCACTTGTAAAAGGCCTACAAAACTGGCTTTGATTTTTGGCAGATACCTACCAGTAATCTTTTATCCATGTTAGAGATTCTCTAATGTGGTTTCGGCTTATAGCCATCAACAGCAAAGTTTCTCGTCGCTGCAGGAAGAGCTAACCGAAGTCCATCAAGTTCAGGTTTTGCAATTACTTGACAACCTAGACGAGACCTGCAGACAATGAATGCAAAACATATGAGAAGCTTGAGAAACTAGAGTAACTGATAACTAATACGAATAGAAGGGACCTACGTCTCTGTTAGGCCAAAAGCAAGATCCAACATGTCATTCTCTTCGTCTGTTGGATCTTCTAGCTTGTTGTAGTAGTCCACATCCTGTACAAAGTCGTCGAAGTTCAGATAACAAATGTAGCTCAGTTACAAGATCACAACATTTAAATGGATTCTTGACCCAGGAAAGCCCCAGCTGAGGTGAAGGAGGGGTTTACGGCATTGACCTAATCACATGATTACATACCATAACAATCACATGACATGTGGAACAGGCAAGTGACCCTTCACATGCTCCTGCATCAAAGCAAATGTTGTTTGGTTAAACTTAACAGACAATAAGGCTTTTTTTTTTTTTTTTTTTTTTTTTTTTTTTTTTTTTTGTATTTTCAAACAGGTAAACAAGGCATGCAGAGGTTGATATGCTAAGAAATGTAAATTCCACCACAAAAACCCAAAATTGTTTTGGTATACAATTTGTCCCAGTGCCCTAAATAAATGTAGGAGACGTGTCATCCAGTAATGTTACCCAGACCTCTGCAACTGAGGGTCATATTAATTGTCTAAGGGTAAAATTGAAATTGAAAGATTTAGGCCATATTTTGGAAAGAATGTTAGTAATGTGTCTAATATTATGCCCAACTACCATTATTGGCTCCATGCTTCTTCCCATTCTAGTGTCAGCTAGCTCTGCCACATTGCCTCTCTACAGGATGTCTCAGACACGCATTACCAACTTTCACGCACCTTCCCACGCTTATGCCATCACCTTCTCCACTTCACCACTAGCTTCAATATTAAATGAGAAAACTTGCAGTTCCCCCGGTATTCCTTGGAATTGATATCAGATAAGGTACACTTTCATTAACTTGGAGAAAACTTAGGGACTTGTCTCCAAGACTCAAAAGGTGAACTTAGATTATTGTTTCATTTAATTAATCTACTTTATCAGATAAGAATGATTAAAAGGTGGAAAACTTAGATCACAATACCAAACCCAATAAAGGCATAACAAGTAACTGAAAGCTGTGACCAGATTTAAGGTTCCATATCACCCTGAAAATCTAAACTAATCTGGTCGAGGATGCCAATATTTATTCTACACAATAGAATTATGATGCCTCAACAAGGCTAACCTTCAAGCTCGATATCATTCTCATGTGCAGCTTCTAGCATAGACATTCCAACAGGGACTTTGATATGCTTCTCTTCGCCATCCTTGTCAACAAAGGTCACTGAGATTCTGCAGGGGCAAACAGAGAACTTTAACAAATTCAAGGTGAGGAAAAGTTAAGAGGTCCAAGATAACTTCAATAACACTCGGTCAATTTATATGCCAAAGAAGACTGTTCTGTTTCATGGCAGACTGAAGTTTCCCTTTGAATGTTCATCAATCTAGTTCTCTTTCAGGTAAGGGCAATTGAGACAAGCAGCATATCTTTATCCAGTTTAAAGAAAGCTATGTTTCCTAGTTTAAAGAGAAAAGCAAGTGCTATAGCAGAAAAGAGAATAATGTTAACAATTCCTGGAAGAACTTACGTTTGCTTTTCCTCATTCCCAGCAGCAGTACAATATTGTTCATGCCTCTGAAACATAAAACAAAACTCAGGTCATCCACAAGAGATGAAGAGATGAAATTACAACGAAAGCCACTGTTTCCTACAAAGAGAAAAGTGGAAAAGAAACAGAACCAAGAGGGGTGCTAAAGAGTCTCGTAATTAACAATTCCAGGAAAATTTACTGTGTTACATCTATCTACAAAAGCTACTGACCAGGACCTGCAAAAAATGATATCTCCACAAAGGATCATGTGATGTCTCTGAGGTACAAGCTGACAGTGCTGCAATACACCGACAAGAGAGACAGTAATTTAGAACATGAAATTAAAGAAAACACACGAAAAATTAAAATACGTGCAACTCGGGGTTCCATAACATCTATATGCATCATGCATGAGGAAACAAACATCAAGTTCATTGCAGTAGCCTCCTAAATATTCGAAGTTTTTGATAAGTCAAAAAGATTTTATTCAGGGAAACAGCACCAAAGAGGAGTTGGTTATATACAAAGTCTAGAGAAGATAATTGTCCCTTTAAGCTATGCAGGGAGCTGAGGAAATACATCATAACATCAATATCATTTACATTTTCCAAATTACACCATCATTTATATCATCAATATCTGTAAACTTTTGTATTCACCATAAAAGACTTTTCCTAGCTAAGAAGTATGTCATCCTTTAAATTTTTGGATCTCCTGTTAACACAATTGGAGAATTATTTACACTTCACATTGCTATATCCTCCAACATCTGCTTAGAGAGAACGGTAATTTACATTCAATTTGCAAATCTATTTTCCAAGTAATTATGGTAACTCCCTCACAGAGAATTACATTAAGAATTGTTTACATTTCTTCAAAGTGATCACTCAAAGTAGTTATGGTAACTCCATTATATAGAATTACACCAAACTATTGTTCATGCACTAGCTGATATACCCAAATTATGTTATATAGAGGTCAATGGGATTTTGTTAAGGAAAAGATTAGATCCATTTCCTACCAAAATTGCTCTTTCTGAAGCAAGCACTGATGAGCTTTCTGGTGAAAGACCTAACTAGGCCCCTCACGATATTAAATTTAAAACACAAAACTTGAACAAACTTATACACAATGCTCCAAGATAGATATAAAGTTTTACTAGCCAAAAACCAGAGTCTGAACATTGCAAATATCCCATTAGGTTTCAACTCAAGAGAATTCTCCCTAGACACTAGTATCAAGAAATTCCACTCCTAAACTTTTCCGACTTAATTGGTATTATCGTGAACAAGAATTAAATACTGTCCCAAAGAACGGAAAAGATAGAATACTAACTATTTTGATATATTGGCATGGAAGAAGTGGAATAAGAAGGATAATGTTTTGCATGAATTTTAAAGAGGAAAGAAGAGGGTAAAGTAAATAGCAAAAGCTTAACCTTCTTCAAACAAAACTTTTAAATGAAACTTAAACATACTGGCAAAACAACAATTTGGCACAATAAACAAAAAAAAAGAGCACTATGAGTATTAGCGTCAATTAATGCCATTTCCTTTCTTTTCTCTCCTTGCCAATGAAACATGAAAGAGAGATATATCATGCTTCCCAAACACTTCATTTCCCTTGACACCTATCCCGACGTGGTATAAGATAGGTACAAACACTTCGTATGGATAAAACTTGCTTGTTTAATTGAACATGGTATACCAGAAACATATGCAAACATGATTCTATGGACATAATTTTCTTTAAAAAAAAAAAAGCAGCATCACAAAGTTTCATTTCCATCTCCGCTGAATTTGGGCAGTGAGAAAAGTTAAGCTTCCCTTCCTTTCTCTCATCATTTCCTCTCTCCCAAAACTCCAGAAAACTCAAAGCACAATCCCTCCTAACCCTCTCCATTCCTTTCTCACCTATTTCCTCAAACATCTTCACGCAATCTCTATTTCCTCAATAGCATCAAAGCAAGGGAAGTGTCACTACTAATTGGGTTCTTTTCTTTCTTTCTTTTTGGTCAAATATAGGAGTACAGTTACAAGTTCTAAGTTTACAATCTTTACACACCACTACTAGGTACCTATTTTTGCTGACCGTAGAGTCCGTACCAGCTTGTTGGTGCCTCGACTACTCCACTGGGTAGATGCTACCTACCACCTACTAGCACAGATACCGAGTAACTCTACCTACCAATATTTAGGCAGATGAGAAGAAATGACCGTGTTTCCGCCTCAGCGAGAATTTGATCCTGAAACCTCATGGTTCTGCAGTACC
The DNA here is from genome assembly GCA_026770625.1 of Nicotiana glauca. NCBI lineage: Eukaryota > Viridiplantae > Streptophyta > Magnoliopsida > Solanales > Solanaceae > Nicotiana > Nicotiana glauca. The sequence goes on from MU730139.1 coordinate 114,658, forward strand.
GGACACCTTCTAACCCAAACTTGTTGCAAAAGATACAGCATAAGTAGGGCATAAATCGATACCATTAGGCCAACACTAGTGGACCCTAAATTGGTTTCACAGACAAGTTCTCAACCATTCTCTTGCTTTGGTCATCGAATCCATTAGAAGGATAGAAGCAAAACCTAGATACAAAAAGCCAATACCTTTACTAAAGTTTACACTACCCCATACATAAATGAGCCTATAATATGACATACACCATTTAAAGAACTTCATGGAAACAAAACCCCAGCAGAACCCAGATACAAAAAGGCAATAACTTTATCACTAAAATTTGAACAACCCCAAATAGAAACAAGCTAATATGACATATACCATTTAAGGAATTCGATGGGAACAAAATCCCAGCTCGGTTCCTCGTTGACGTGTTGTATCTCCTGCATCCCACTTTCAAGAATGATCCAAAAGCCTACATTAAACAGAAAACTCTTCAGACATCACCCAATTAATGTATATATATGTAATTATCTACATAAAGAACGAAATTTAAAACCAAAAAAGTAACACCATGTGAAGAACATAGTTAAAGAGAGAGAGAGAGAGAGAGAGAGAGAGAGAGAGAGAGAGAGAGAGATACAGAAGGGGAGTCACGAAGAAGAAGGG
>MU730139.1:115387-147761 GCA_026770625.1 Nicotiana glauca
ACAGAGAGAGAGAGAGAGAGAGAGAGAGAGAGAGAGAGAGAGAGAGAGAGAGTTACAGAAGGTGAGTCACGAAGAAGAAGGGAGGAGAGAGAGTATCGAGCGAGGCGACGGGCGATTCGGAGAACATGGAAGCCGACCATTTTGTGGAAGTTCACAGTTGCCGGAGGAAAATGGAAAGTGGGTCGGGTCTGGATTCAAGTTTTCAAAATCAGTTTCAGTTAAAGGCTTAAAGCCCTACATAAACCCCCAATTGTTTGTTGGTAGTTTTATACGGATTTGGGGGAGTGCGAAATTATGAAAAAATACCGTCTTTTTCATGTTTTTTTTTTTGAGGTGGCAAAATCTTCGACATATCTTATTGTTTTTCTTTTTGAAGAAATGAAATGGAAAAGAAAATAGAGGGGGAAACAATGAAAGAAGATGGAAAAAATGAAGTCTGAGCCTATTAGGGTTGGTTTGGTTTCCAATTTTTCTTCTTCTTCTTTTTTTTTTTTTTTTTCGGTATTAGTAATTATAATTTCCTTGTAAAATTACAGAGAAAATGACAAATGCTCTCTTAAATTTGAATAGGTTTATTGTAGCCCCTTAAATATATTCTTGAACAATTTTGATTCTTTAAATTTGCCAAAAGTGAGCTTGTTTGTTCTTTCTCAAATATTTGACAAGCCTTTGCCTTTAGAGTGTATACTGTATAGACATGAGTTGTAAACTAACGAAGCGTTTGCTTTTAAATTGGATAAATTCTTTCCAGTAATACTCCTGGCCTATATGAAAAATTATCCAATCTTCCTTCTCTTGACCAGCAAGCTATAGCTTGTCAAATCTCTCAACAATAAAACACTGCAATTCCTGACTTAGCAACCCACTTTTATGGCTAAATTGGCCACATTAGTCAGGAAATGGTACAAAATAACCGGTTACAATTTAAATAAAACAAAATAACTCTGTAAAGATCTCCTGTTTTTGCATCATCCATCTTCTACATCTTGAAATAAAGATCTCATGCGATGGCCACCATATGAATGCATCTGCGCATCACTTAGTATCATCATGGATGCCCTGTTAAAATGCACCGTCCTTCGCATAAAAACCAAGACCCTTGTCAGACCTTGATATTATTTCAAGAATCAAGAGAATACCAGGCATTAACATTGGCAAATCAAAAAGAGCTCATGAATGCATTTCAGTTCATGATTATGGCTCAATTGTCCAAGTAATACAAACTGATTTCATGGCAGGCCCATGAGTCATATCCATCTTAGAATCTCCACTGTCTGTCGCCTAATATCATCCCCTCAGAGAAAAAATGCTGCTAATGTTTACTGCATCATTGTAGTTTCTCTGCTTTGCACTCTTTTACTCTTGCCCTTATCATGTCCACTTTGACCAATCGCGAACAGTCATTTGATAAAAAAAATTCCAATGAACTTCCACCCTATTATGTTGCATGTATCATATAATCATTGCCGTTTGTTCACCAACCTTTTCACATGGTATCATCCAATAAATCCCTTGTTCCTTGTGCTTTCCGGACCAATAGTTGGTCATGCAGAAACTAAGAAATATGCAGACTTTTCCATAAATAGTTCTAGCCTGGAATCACAAGTTTATAATAGAGAGAAGTTGACAGTGTGTGCTCACGTCATATTTCCAATAGGAGCTTGTGAGGGCATAACAATTAGAATCATAACAAACAACATAGAGTGCCGATGCTTATTTCAGACCATCCAGTTACTATAACCATCTCTCAAGAATCAAAGGCTTCTGCAGCCAATTTGTTTCTAAGACTGTATCTTTAATTGCTGGATGTCATTGTAAACGGTTCTTGAAATCAGACCTCTTTGCACCACATTACTCCAAAACATATCTAAAAGGCTATTCTCATCAGAGTAAGAAGCATTAAAACTTTTGTAGATTTTGAGAGTTATCATTAGCCTTCTTCTGTACATCTCGTCTAACAAATATGAAGCAGCGTCAATCTTCCCCACTTTAAAGCAAGCATATGCAAGAGTAGCATATACTAGACTATCCCCAAGCACTCCCTTTGTTTGCATAATGTGGAAAACTTTTTCAGCACTATCAATTCTACCTCTCTTGCACAATCTCCTTACTATTGCCCTATAAAAGGATATGTCAACAAGATAACCTCTTCTTATAAACTCATCTATCAATGAGAGAACTGCTATATCATTATTCTGGTGGCAGTAAACATCCACAAGCCACGAATATGAGTAATAACTGGGAGAAAGTCCAACACTAACCATGTCGAATAAGATTTCTTTGGCCCCATCTATATCCTTTGCCTTGCAAAATCCATTAATCATAGCATTGTAAGTGAAGCGGTCAGGTTTTAGACCAGCTTCCAGCATCTTATTTTTCACTTTCAGAGAAGATCTCATGTCCCCGATCTTACAGTAACCATTAATCAAAGTGTTGCATGTCACATTATCAGGTACAACTTTCTTCTCGTTCATCTCGTTTAATAATATATTTGCATCCTTCATCTGACCTTCTTCACACAATTTCCGTAGAATTGAGTTGTAAGTGACAACCCCTGGATACAAACCCTTTGCCTCCATTGCATCTCTCAATCTCAAAGCTTCAGTAACACTGTTGGCTCTGCAATAGCCATCTATCAATGTAGTGTAAGTAACCAGGTTAGCGGTTGCGTCTTTAATTTCCTTGAAAAGCCTCATAGCCTCCCTCATCCTCCCTTCCCTACAGTAACTGTAAATTAAGGAATTATAGGTTACAATATCAGGACATACTCCTGCTCTTTCCATCCTATCCTGCACGCACAAAGCTTCATAATGCATGCCTTTCCTGCAGTACAATGATATCAATGTGTTATATGTGTAAAGGTCAGGAAGTGTAGCTTTAAACTCCATTTCTCTCAACAAATCTTCAGCCCGCTCTACATCACCAGACTTACAACAGGCATGCATAAGCACGTTGTAGATATATATATTTGGAACCACCCCCATTTTTTGCATCTTTTTGTAAGCTTTCCATAAAGTATCAGTCAACCCATCCTTGACCAATGAATTCAAAAGGGTAGTACAGGCATGTGTATGGAGCATAAGCTTACAAACCCTCATATGCTCAAAAACTTGAATTGCATCATGAGGTAGCTTTGAATTAGCATAGAAAATAACCAACCAACTTAAAAGATGCGAGTTCACATCCTTGTCCTGATTGGAGCTCACAAGGGCATTCAGAACTGTCGGCGATGATAAAAAGTCTTTACGCGCCACCTTCCGAAGCATATCTTGTGCAGTTTTGAAGTGTTTTTGTTTGGTGAGTATGTAAACCATAGTCCAAGAAGATTGCAAAGAATGCTTGTAATTGGGAACTGATTCAGCCCACTTAAAGAATGACCATGAACGGGAGAAACAATATTGTGATATATCAAGAAGGGCTTGACTAATAATGGTGGAAGTCACAAATGAACCGATTTTAGGCTTCAAAAGATTGTCCCAGTTTCCCTTGAGGACAGCTGCAGCAACAGCTTTGACCATCTCACTTTCAACATTCGCACAAAACAGGTTGGCCATGGATAAGAAAGATAAGCCACCCAAAGTTCTACACCCACTGATTTCCAAGGTTTCTAGCAGTTTTTGCCCAAATCATTATGCGATTCAAAGATGCAGAAAAAATAATTGAGTACCGATTCTTGACTTTGGTGTATATCAGTCATCAGACTCGTCGATGTTTGCTGCAAAAGTAATATAATGACCAAAGAGAGAAGATAATTTCAGAGTAAGAACTCAGATATAGTAAACAAAAAGTTACCGGTAACTACCAAAAAGAAAGACAAACAGAAAAACAAGCATTGTCACGATATAATGAATTCAAAGCCTGCATCTAAAAGGACAACAGTCTACGCCAACCCATTGAACAAAAATGGCTTTTTTTGGTACAAAGAAACGGACTATGCTACAAGTATAGATATGTTCATATAGCTCCTAGCACCTATTTCTGTCCTCCTATAACTGGTTGGTAATGGTGGTAAGTTTCCGTGGCAACAAGCTATGGGAAGTCAATTGGCGCTTGAATTATGTGCTCTTAGGTAGAGCCTGCCGAGTTTCCTCCAAAGCAACTTCCTCATATAGATGTCTAGCCAGCATTTGGTTCACCAACTGATTCCAGACGCAAAACAAATGCCTTATACCTAATCCAATAATATGCTTATACATGTGCGCATACACACACACATATCATTGTTTTCTTCTTTTCAATTTTATTATGCAAAAGTAAATGGCTGAAAAGGTCTTCCAGCAGTTAAAAGTAACACTTATTGTAGGTCCTACACCACAATTTCTAACTATTAACTTATAGAATTTCTATTCATCTGGAGCCCTAAAATTCTACTAGCTGTTGCTGTTCTGGACCAATGTCCTTAGGAATTGGACATGTGAATGTGTCTAGTAAGATTAGGGAACACACACACACACACACACATATATATATATGACTGCAAAATTCAACTTAGGAAAATCATAAAGTACCAATAAAGATTGAACTTTGAGGCTCTGTTTTATAAACTAAGAACTAAGGAGTAGATACACAAAGTCAAGAATTCGGATTCTACCATTAAAGCCAATTGGAGAAAGGAATTAGGGTTTTTGTCGTGATAGAGCTAAGAAAGCAGAAATGTAGAGAGAGAGAAAGTGTACCTGCAGTTTCATTTCGCCGGAGAAAAGAGAGAGTGATAGAATCATTCGGAGTTCGATTATCACTTTTGGTTGCTATAGTCACGAGTATACGTAAGCAACCCATAAACTTGACTTTTTTTTTGTCATTTGGACAATAAATATAGAGTTTTGTGTATATATATATATATATATATATATATGTGTCAATTAGAATCTTTGTAGACCATCTGAGAAATAATTAGTTGTACTTGTGTATTTGATACTCCCTCCGGTTCACAATAAGTGTCCGATTTACTTTTTTATTTTGGTTCAAAATAAGTTTCTAGTTATGTAATCAAGAAAAAATTTAATTTATTTTTACAAAATAACTCCTATGTACATATCCCTAAAAAGTTTTTTACTCGTCACATTAAATGTTTAATTATGGGTAGTTTAGTCATAGTAGGTATTTTTGTATAGAATTTAGTATTTTCTTAATGGGCGTGCTAAAAGCAGATTGGACACTTATTGTGAACCGGAGGGAGTAGCTTTTAAGGCGTTCTTCTTTGCTTATGAAATAGTTGTATTTGTGTATTTGACAGCTTTGCTCTTATTTTTGTTAAAAGTAGTTAATGTCAAAATGCAACTTCTATCGACCACTTGTGTGTTTTAGTTTGTGAAGTTTTATTCCAGTAGCTTATACGGGCCGTGTAAAGAGAACACGCATGCCAAATGAAAATAGTCAAAACCATATACACGATACTTTCTTTTAAAAAAAATTAAGAAGAAAAATGATGGGCTCACGGGAAGAAGAGGAGAAATAGAATGTAGGGTAAAAGTTAGCTTTAATAGAAAAATATATTAGAACATAATAAAATAATAATCCACATCTTTTTCCTCATGTTCACGTGTCTTTCCCCACGCACTCAATCATGTCACTACAAAGTGTCTAATTTACACAGATATGATTTAGTTGAAGGACCTAATAGGAACAATTCTATGTTTAAGTGTCCAAGTGACAAAAAAAGTTTAAATATCCAGTTATGTATTATGCCTTTTTTTATAAGGTACATGACTAATAATTTTAAAATAAATAAATAAATAATGACTAAATTTAGATTGAACAAATTGATTCTAAATTAAGTTGTTCTCAGTTTTGGGCCAAGTGCACGTATAGTCAAATTTGGGACCCTAANCACTTTTGGTTGCTATAGTCACGAGTATACGTAAGCAACCCATAAACTTGACTTTTTTTTTGTCATTTGGACAATAAATATAGAGTTTTGTGTATATATATATATATATATATATATGTGTCAATTAGAATCTTTGTAGACCATCTGAGAAATAATTAGTTGTACTTGTGTATTTGATACTCCCTCCGGTTCACAATAAGTGTCCGATTTACTTTTTTATTTTGGTTCAAAATAAGTTTCTAGTTATGTAATCAAGAAAAAATTTAATTTATTTTTACAAAATAACTCCTATGTACATATCCCTAAAAAGTTTTTTACTCGTCACATTAAATGTTTAATTATGGGTAGTTTAGTCATAGTAGGTATTTTTGTATAGAATTTAGTATTTTCTTAATGGGCGTGCTAAAAGCAGATTGGACACTTATTGTGAACCGGAGGGAGTAGCTTTTAAGGCGTTCTTCTTTGCTTATGAAATAGTTGTATTTGTGTATTTGACAGCTTTGCTCTTATTTTTGTTAAAAGTAGTTAATGTCAAAATGCAACTTCTATCGACCACTTGTGTGTTTTAGTTTGTGAAGTTTTATTCCAGTAGCTTATACGGGCCGTGTAAAGAGAACACGCATGCCAAATGAAAATAGTCAAAACCATATACACGATACTTTCTTTTAAAAAAAATTAAGAAGAAAAATGATGGGCTCACGGGAAGAAGAGGAGAAATAGAATGTAGGGTAAAAGTTAGCTTTAATAGAAAAATATATTAGAACATAATAAAATAATAATCCACATCTTTTTCCTCATGTTCACGTGTCTTTCCCCACGCACTCAATCATGTCACTACAAAGTGTCTAATTTACACAGATATGATTTAGTTGAAGGACCTAATAGGAACAATTCTATGTTTAAGTGTCCAAGTGACAAAAAAAGTTTAAATATCCAGTTATGTATTATGCCTTTTTTTATAAGGTACATGACTAATAATTTTAAAATAAATAAATAAATAATGACTAAATTTAGATTGAACAAATTGATTCTAAATTAAGTTGTTCTCAGTTTTGGGCCAAGTGCACGTATAGTCAAATTTGGGACCCTAAATGTCGTTTGGTACAATGGATAAATAAAAATAATTCTGGATAAAAATTTAATGCTTGCTTTATTTCTTATTTGATTACTAATCCCAAGATTAAAAATAATATTGTGATAATTATACCTACTAGAGGGTAGAAAAATATTTCGGGATAAATTTTCTAGGGTAAAACAATAAAATTGACAATTCCAAAATTAATAGTACATAATATCAAACAGTCAATATGAAATAATACCATAATAACTAATCCCAATACAACTAATCTCAACATAATTTGTCTTCAAACCAAACAACCCCTTAAGTCATACATAATCCAAGTTATAAAATTTTGTAGGTTCAACCATTTCGAAATCAACTTTAGACATACACATTTGAAGTTGCAAAAATTTGTGTTTGTCAATTCAGGCATTTATGTCTCAAGTTTAGCGTGAAAATCTACCAACTTCTAACATTTATTTATTTTTTGGTTTCCCATTCGGTGTCCGATATCTGCATTGGAACCCGATTATATCCGGATTCGCGTCGCGTAAGGCCCCATTCGGGAAAAGCGCTCACTACCAAGGATTTTTTGATATGCCTAAAGTTTAGCTTGACAATTTACCCGCTTATAATATTTATGCTTGAAGTTTAGGTTGACATTCTATCAACTTTCAGACATTTATTCCTAAAGTTTATAAAATTGAGATGCAAATATTGTAAATAAAACCTTGTGTTCGATAAAAATCCTTTGATATGAATATTTTGCATATATATATGCAGTTCAAACTGTAAATTGATGTATGTGTAAGTTGGCCTAAATACAATATTATTATAAAAAATGAGGGTCAAATAGAGGATATTTCCATAGCTAGTTTTGACATCATACAAACTAAATGTGAAGACTTTTAATACTAAACAGTAAAGATAAGCCGAACGATCCCACCAAATGTATTTTTCACTCTTTTTCCTAAATGTGATTTTCAACTGTTTCTTCAAGAGTTTACTTTGGTTTTCTGGTCCACAGCAGTTATGGTCTGTTTTACAAATATTTTTTGTGTTTGCTGTCGAATCTTTCAATTTCCAGTATGCCTTGTGTAAGTTGTTGAAGAGGAGCCTTTGGAGCAGTAAAATGGTCCCGGTGTGATGTATAGGTTACGGGTTCGAGCCGTGAAATCAGCCACTAATGCTTGCATTAGGGTAGATTGTCTACACACACCCCTTGGGATGCCGCCCTCTCCCACATAGACGGACCTAGGATTTGAAGTTTATGGGTTCTCAATCTACCACCGAACTCATAGCTCATTTAGTTACTGGGTTCGCAATTGAATATTTGTATATATTTAATTAATTTCTAATATAGAATAGGGTCTAAGCAAAAGCTATTGAGTTCGTCCGAACCCTCAAACCATACATTACCTTCGCCCCTGTTGGATTTTGTTTAATGACAACAGAAGGATGAATGGAAAATGGTGGGCAAAGAAATGGAGGGAAGTGAAATTTCGAAATGGTCCGGCTCATTTTTCGCTCCCAGATTATTTTAAATCCGTTTTAAATTTTCCCGCAATATTTTCAACAGTCATGACTGTTCTGAAACAGTGTCACACCTGTTCCAACAACTATGGCTGTTCTAAAAGGTTGCAAACCTTTTCAGAAACAACACCGAAATTGGCTATAAATACACCTTCAAATCCCAGAATATTTACTTACGAAATTTTCTGAATCTTCTTCTTCTTCTTCTGCACAAAATATTCCATTGTGTTTTACGACCATCGAGTGATTCGCCGATCACCAAAGTTTTAGGTACCGATACACTAATGAGTTAAATCGTTCTATCCTGGGAGGATATATTCCAGAACCTCGGGTACTTGAGGGGAATAATATTATTAAGGACACACTGTGTATTCAGTGGACTCGATTTGTTCCTACAACGTTTTCAGAATTTATTTTGAAGAAGTTTACTGTTTTCGGAATTTAATTTTTACTAACTTTCTATTTCTGTTTTCAGAAAGATTATTATTTAATTTATTTACATCAATACAGATATATAACAATCTTAAGGAAATTATATTTATTATATTCTGTATTTTGTCTGAATTTTACTATTCTGATTTGAAGATATAAAACTTCATCACGGTATTGAAATTCAGAAAACGATTTGAAGAACATAAAAAATTCATTGTTTTTCTGTAAAACAGTATATAAGAAAACTTAATTGTTTTTATTACGTACTGTTTATTGATTACAGTATTATTTACTGTTTTGGTTTTGCCATTAATTGATTTCTTCTGTTGTTGACAGTAAGAAATGGCAAATGAAAATGAAAATCCTTCTGCGACTGTTGGTGCAACTACGATAGCCTCGTCAAGCCGCACTGTTGTTCCTCCAGCTGAGAAATTGGGGAAATTTTCTGGAACCAACTTCAAAGGATGGCAACAAAGAGTGTTCTTCTGGCTTACCACACTTGGTATGCAAAAATTCACTAGTGAAGAGCCTCCAGTGCCTGCTGCGGACATGCCGGACAATGAAAAGTTCATGGTTGTTGAGGCGTGGAAGCAGACAGATTTTCTTTGCAAAGGCTATATTTTAAGTGCTTTAGAAGATGACTTGTACAATGTGTACAGTGCAATGAATACTTCGAAAGAATTATGGGACGCACTTGAGAAGAAGTACAAGACAGAAGATGCATGCTTGAAGAAGTTCGTGGTTGCCAAGTTTCTAAACTATAAAATGATAGACAACAAAACTGTGGGAACCCAAGTTCAGGAGCTTCAACTTGTTTTTCACGACCTTATTGCTAAAGGTATGGTCGTAAATGAAGCATTTCAAGTGGCTGCTATGATTGAAAAATTGCCTCCTTCGTAGAGAGATTTTAAAAACTATCTTAAGCCCAAGCGCAAAAAAATGAAGTTGGAAGATCTTGTGATACGTCTAAAGATCGAGGAAGACAACAAAATAGCCGAGAAAAAGTCTCGTGAAAATTGAATGATCATGAGAGCTAATATCGTTAAGGAGACTGCTCCAAAAAGTAAGAAGAGGAAGAGGTCTTCTGGACAAACTAAGGAGCAGAACAAAAAAAAATTCAAGGGCAGCTGCTACAATTGTGAAAAAGTTGGTCACAAGAGCCCTAATTGTCGTCTCCCGAAAAAGGATAATAAGAAAGGACAAGCCAACATAGTGGAGAAGAATAATGACATTGATGATCTTTGCGCAATTCTTTCTGAATGAAACCTAGTTGGAATTCTGAAGGAGTGGTGGATTGACTCTGGAGCCACTCGACATGTTTGTATTGTCAAAGAAGCATTTGCGACTTACTCTACTGCTGGTCCCGAAGAAGAAATTTTTATGGGAAATAATGCAACAACCAAGATTGAAAGTTATGGGAAGATATTCCTGAAGATGACTTCCGGCAAGGTGTTAATGCTCAACAACGTTCTTCATGTTCCTACTATTAGGAATAATTTAGTTTCTACTTCTTTACTTGTAAAGAATGGATTCAAACGTGTATTTGTTTTTGATAAAGTTGTTGTAAGCAAGAACCAAATGCATGTTGGAAAAGGCTATCTCACAGAGGGCCTTTTCAAACTCAATGTAATGGTTATTGACAGTATGAATAAAATTTCAGCTTCTTCATATTTATTGGAGTCAAATGATTTATGACATATTCGTTTAGGACATGTCAATTATAAAACCTTGCGGAAGTTAATTAATTTAGAAGTTTTGCCTAAATTCGAGTGTAATAAATCGAAATGTCAAATATGTGTTGAATCTAAGTTTGTAAAACATCCCTATAAGTCTGTTGAAAGGAATTCAAATCCTTTAGACTTAATTCGTACTGACATTTGCGATATGAAGTCGACACCATCTAGAGGTGGAAAAAAGTATTTTATTACTTTTAATGACGATTGCACTAGATATTGCTATGTTTATTTGCTTAATAGTAAGGATGAAGCAATTGAAGCATTTAAGCAATAAAAGAATGAGGTAGAAAATTAGTCGAATAAAAAGATCAAAATGATTAGAAGTGATAGAGGTGGAGAATATGAATCTCCGTTTGCAGAAATATGTTCGGAATATGGAATTATCCATCAAACTACTGCACCTTACACACCTCAATCCAACGGAATTGCAGAAAGAAAAAATCGGACATTAAAAGAAATGGTGAATTCTTTATTAATAAGTTCCGGATTACCGTAGAGTTTGTGGGGGGAAGCTATCCTTACAACTAACCGAATACTCAACAGAGTACCTCACAGCAAAATACAATCTATTCCATATGAAAAATGGAAAGGAAGAAAACCTAACTTGAAATATTTCAAAGTGTGGGGGTGTCTAGCAAAGGTACAAGTTCCTTTACCTAAAAGGATTAAAATTGGACCAAAAACAGTAGATTGCGTTTTCATTGGATATGCTACAAATAGTAAAGCATGTCGATTTTTGGTTCATAAATCTGATAATCCCGAGATTCGTGTTAATACGGTAATGGAATCAGATAATACTGAATTCTTTGAAAGCATCTATCCGTATAAAACCGAAAGCGAGTCGTTAAGTGAAAGACCTAAACGACCTCGGGAAGAACCAATAAAAAATACTCCAAGTATAGAAGATTCAAGGCGTAGCAAATGTCAAAGAACATCTACTTCCTTTGGACCAAATTTTGTGACATTCTTGCTTGAAAATGAGCCTCAAACTTTTAAAGCAGCTATATCGTCTTCTGATTCAACATTTTGGAAAGAGGCAGTCAATAGTGAGATTCAATCAATTTTGGATAACCATACGTAGGAATTGGTTGATCTTCCTCCAAGAAATAACCCTTTAGGTTTGAAATGGATTTTTAAACGGAAAATTAAAGTTGATAGCATTATTGACAAATATAAGGCAAGACTTGTTGTCAAAGGTTATAGACAAAAGGAAGGCCTTGATTACTTTGACACTTACTCGCCAGTAACAAGGATAACATCTATTAGGGTGTTAGTGGCACTAGCGGCTGTGTATGGTCTTGAAATCCATCAAATGGATGTTAAAACAGCTTTCCTAAATGGAGAATTGGAGGAAGAAATTTAGATAGAACAACCTGAGGGTTTTGCGGTTCCTGGTAAAGAAAAGAAAGTGCGTAAACTTGTTAAGTCGCTTTATGGACTTAAATAAGCACCCAAACAATGACATGCAAAATTAGACCAAACACTGTTGGCAAATGGATTTAAAATCATTGAGTGTGACAAATGTGTTTACATTAAAAATACTGTAGATCATGAAGTCATTGTTTGTTTATATGTTGATGGCATGTTGATAATAAGCAAAAGTATGGCAGATATAAATGCTATAAATCGCATGTTGGCTAGCAAATTCGACATGAGAGACTTAGGAGTTGCTGATGTGATCTTAGGAATCAGAATTCGCAAGACTCCACAAGGTCTAGCATTATCACAGTCTCACTACATTGAAATGGTACTTGACAAGTTCAAGTATTTGGATTTCAAAATGCCAAGACTCCAATTGACGTGAGTTATTCACTTCAAAAGAATGAAGGTGAAAGTGATTCACAACTGGACTATGCAAGGGTATTGGAAAGTTTGATGTATATCATGAATTGTACGCGACCAGATATAGCATGTGCTATTAGCAAACTGAGTCGGTTTACAAGTAATCCCAATCAAATACATTGGATGGCAATGAAATGAGTTTTGGGGTATCTGAAACATACCCAAAATTATGCTTTGCATTACAACAAATATTCTTCCGTGATCGAGGAATATAGTGATGCAAATTGGATCACCGGATCATCTGAAGTTAAATCCACGAGTGGATATGTTTTTACAATTGGGGGTGGAGCAGTATCTTGGAAATCATCCAAACAAACTTGCATCGCCCGTTCTACAATAGAATCTAAATTCATAGCTTTAGATAAGGCCGGTGAAGAAGCTGAATGGCTTCGAAATTTCTTGGAAGATATTCCATTTTGGCCCAAACCTTTGGGACCTATATGTATATATTGTGATAATCAAGCAGCAATAGATAGGGCAGGGAACGTTATGTATAACGGAAAATCTCGTCATATTCGACGGAGACACAATACTGTTAGACAACTACTCTCTAGTGGTGTTATCACAATTGACTACGTAAAGTCAAGAGATAACATGTCAGATCCACTTACAAAAGGCTTATCTAGAGAGGCAGTTGAAAGATCATCAAAGGGAATGGGGTTAAAGGCCTAGGACAAGTCATCATGGCGGTAACTCTGCCTAGTAGACTGTAGATCCCAAGAGCTAGGTTCAAAGGGACCAAACAAAGTTATGAATGACGGTTCAACATTGTCAACTAACTCAACCCATTCTCGTGATGAAGACAATGTTCAAAAAAAGAGGTAAAGCATTAAGGTTTTTTGATGAGTCAATAAAGCTTAAAGCTTTTTAATGATTTGCTAAGTATTGCAGGATATGACCAGATAGTGTGTCTTTAGGATTACACGTTTAGGAATCACCTATGTGAGTGTAAAGTGTAAGCCGCTTCAAGGAGAATGAAAGTAAAGGCCCATTCTCTAAGCATTCATGAAACCAGGCGGTGTTCATGGATAAAACGAACACAATCGTGAGAACCATCGATAGTTAAGGATTGATTGTGTGACTTATGTTGTCGAGGTATACAACAAAGCTCGACGGTTCAAAGATATCAAATCTACCGATTGATCGAGTATATCCAATATAAGTTCACTACGAAAAGTTCAAAGTGAAACCTACTTATCCAGATGCAATTAATTCTTGCATGTAAAACACACACACGTCCATGCATTCCTTTAAGTTTATAGTCATTCCCCATTCATGTGGGGGATTGTTGGATTTTGTTTAATAACAAAAGAAGAGTGAATGAAAAATGGTGGGAAAAAAAATAGAGGGAAGTAAAATTTTGAATGAGTTCACTAATGCATTTTGTCCTCATTGGTAGAAGGAAAGAAAATCTTTGTGTATATAAAGAGAAGCTCATCTTTTAGCTCTTAAAGAGCTAAGAAGAAGACAAGCCTCGTGTCATCGTCGTCGTCGCTCGCCTCGGCTTCGGCTTCAGCGCAATCCGGAATAACCCGCGACCCGGTCCGGTCTGGCTCGTTTTTCTCTCCCGATTTATTTTAAATCCGTTTTAAATTTTCCCGCAATATTTTCAACAGCCACGGCTATTCTGAAACAGTGTCACACATGTTCCAACAGCTATGGCTAATCTGAAAGGTTGCAAACCTTTTCAGAAACAACACCGAAATTGGCTATAAATACACCTTCAAATCCCGTAATATTTACTTAAGAAATTTTCTGAATCTTCTTCTTCTTTTGCACAAAATATTCCAGTGTATTTTACGACCATCGAGTGGTTCGCCGATCACCAGAGTTTTAGGTACCGATACACTGGTAAGTTAAATCGTTCTATCTTGGGAGGATATATTCCGGAACCTCGGGTACTTGAGGGGAATAATTTCCTTAAGGACACACTGGGTATTCAGTGGGCTCGATTTGTTCCTACAACGTTTTCAGAATTTATTTTGAAGAAGTTTACTGTTTTCGGATTTTAATTTCTACTAACTTTCTGTTTCCGTTTTCAGAAAGATTATTATTTAATTTATTTACAGCAATACAAATATATAACAACGCCTACTTCCCCGGACCATGCATGAACACGAAATACTGTATGCGCCGTGTTGCCTTGTTTTTGTAAGTTGCTATTTTGGTTCTATCATTTATCATTTCTAAAGAGATAATACAATAGATGATTTCACAGCACTTAAAAAGAAAAAAGGAAAAAAGCAATAAAATCTAATTTGGTCATAATATGGTCAAGAATCAGCACAGTGAGCATTGAAGATACTTCTATTATTTCCCAAAAATGTCTGCTTTACAAAAGGCTTGCACCACTCAATACTAAGCAAATTTTCACTAAGGCAGACAGTAACACGACAAAAACTGCAAAGACAAAGAACTCATTTGCCTTACTTTCACAACCTTTGATTTGCATGTCTAGTCTCAGGGCTGTGCAAAGGGTAAACTGCTTTACTATTTTGCCTCACTAACAATGGCGATGCAGAATTCCCAATATCTCTAAATGGTAGCCTTTTCTGTACTCCTGATTCTTTGCTACATGATGATTCTTTTCTTCTCATACCAGGCGAAAGTTCCGGCTTACTACTCCTGTCATTGGCTCCGCGATTTTCCTTCAGACGATGCATAAACATGCGACTTTCCTTCTCTAGTTGTTTCCCTAAAGAAACAGATGGCAAATCTTTCGTTGAGATCGCTTCCCCGCCTCTTTGTTTTTGCAGCTTTTGATTGGCATTCTCTTCTTTCAACCGACAACCCAGCACGCGTTTCTCCTTCTCTATTTGTTTGGCTAATGACACCAGAGGCGAACTCGGGGTAGATGTTACCTCCCTCTGATCTTGTGCTATAGCTTTCTTTGTCCTTGATTTTTCTAGTTCCTCTTTTGTTGCAGATAATTGACACTGCAGCTCATTTGCATTGGTTTCAAATGCTTGTGTTTTCTCTTTCCATTCCTCCACCTATAAAAAGCCAAGACAATGAGAATACTTTCCAAAAATATAGTGTCTGAACTTTTTATACTTTATATTCTACTTTTTATTAGATTCTTACAGAGGACTTTAGAGATTGGATTTCATGAGCAAAATTAAGGGCTCGATTTTCCCAGAAATCGCGAGAAGCCTGAAGTTCTTCCATTTCACCCCTGACTTGCTGCAGCATTTCTTGCATTTGTGACCATTGCTCAGTTTCAGCTCTCACTTGTTCTACGATCCTTCGGACTATAACCTTGCAACGCCCTGAGCATTTGTTCTCGTCGAGTGGCATCAACTCCTGTTTGTATGAAAGAAAGGGTGCAAAAACTATCTCATCAGTTCAAAACTAGGAATAGAACTCTTTGTATGATGAAGACAAGTAGTACATTGCAAATGTTCAATTCTGATTTCTTAGTTCCAAATGTTGCAACATTACATAGTAAAAGATTATCATCAATTCTTGAGATGTTGTGTGGAATACTCTCTTTTTAGGGTTGTTTTTCACGGATGATCAACGAACTAAGGATTTATTGCAGCAAAGTCATAAAACTTAGTTCAATACCTAAAAATACATGAACTACCCCTACAGATAGCATAAAATGAAAATCTCTAGAAATTCATCAACTCGACAACAACAACAATAAACCCAATGTAATCTCACAAGGGGAGTCTGGGAAGAATAGTGTACATGCAGACCTTACCCCTACCTTTAATAAAGCAGAGAAGCTAGAAATTCATCAACTCGACGCCAAAAATTACAGATTGCCACATAAAAAAAAATTGTCAAATAAGGGCTGTCACATCATCAAAATCCCATATCCAACACCTACAACTACAATTAGCAAAATAACATTTCCAGGCCCCTCTACAATTACAGGACTTTATCTTAGGTTGATATGGTCCACCATTTGGTACTGATAAATTTAAAATAACTCTAAGGTTAAAAGCAGTATCTTAATCTTACTACAGGACAATAGAAGAAAATAATAAAATTTCAGTACTACAATATTATAATAAGTGCTCTACAGAGTTTTAAATTATTGTTGAGATAAAGACAAGAGAAGTACAATTATATGTATAAAACATTTCATTATTCTGACTTTACCTGAGATGGTTGTCTAGTAGAAAAAGTTGATGTGAAAGAGTCAATTCTCTTGGAAGTTGAAGCAGAACTGGCAACAGAACTGTTTGCTGTACTAGTAAGTATTGCCCCATATTCTTCCTCCATTCTATCTAACATACCCTTTGACAATCCTTCCATTTTCTTCCTTAGAACCTCCACCTGCAAAATGTTATATTTAACATTTTAGTTTCCCACAAAACTAAGAATTAACCCAAATAGTCGCCCACCCTACCACTTAAACTAAAAATAGCCGGTGAATGTACTATATGTATAATTTATGTATTACATGTGTATAATTGTATATAGTTAATGTATAATCTATGTATATGACTATAAAAGTAAACAATTAAAATCACCGTCTATTTGGGTAAAAATCCCAAAATAGAAACCGACCGTGTACAAACTTTTTTACATTATCAGGTTAAGATGACCTGCGTCAATAACAAACTATTCATAGTTACTATCCTTAGTTGATAACCTAAACTCCTAAAGATGTGGTAAAAAACCTGATACATGGTAGAAAATATATTGGTAGTGTAAAGATTCTTGACACTGTTAGTAGTGCACATAGGTTAAATCATTTTAAAAATAACCATCCCTTGTTGGCTTCTTTCAAAAAAATTATTATTTTCAAAATTGATTCGAGTCATGGAAACAGCATCTTGCAACAATAGACTCTTGTGGTTTGACACTTTACTAGACCCCGCGCATAGCGGGAGCTTAATGCACCGGCTACTTTTTTTATTTATTATTATTTTTTTTAATGGCCCATGTGGAGTTACCAATTACCCTATTCCTATTCCAAGGTGAAATTTTCAAAGGATAGGAAGTTCTCAAATAATTCTCCATCACAAGTAACTAATGCACACAACATTCAAAAGTAAAACCAATTATCATGTTCTTTTTCAACAAGAAAAGTCTCTGGGGCTATTAATTAAGCTTATATTTACTTACTTAGCTAATTAAAATGGGAGAGCGCGTCTTGGTGTAACTGGTAAAGTTGTTGTCATGTGACCAAGAGGTCACGGGTTCTTACGATAGGCCCTTGTGGTCCGGCCCTTTCCCGAACCCCGCGGGTTGCCTTTTTTTAGTTGATTAAAATGCATAATTTTTTTGCTTAAAACCTAAGAATGACTTACCTTATAGCCTCTTTTAAGTTAAATACTTAATCAAGATTACAACTGTCTCCTCTTTTTGGGCAACTATACAATAGGTAAAGTAAAGAAAACCAAAACTTACATCAGTTGGTGTATTCTTGCTTTTGTCATTGCCATTTGAAGCACAACTTTCTTTGTCAAGTTCATTGTTTGATTGATGAGCCAATTGTTGTAATTCTTTGAGAGTTTTTTCATCTGTTAAACCACCAAGTTTCTCTAACCTTTTCTGTAAAAGGCAAGCTTTTTTATCAAAATTACTGCAATGTCTCACTTCAACATCTTTACTTTTACAACTCTTCTTTAACTCCTCAAGTTTCTCTGCCAAATCTTCAATCTCTTCTTCCAATACTGCATTCACGCTCTTCCCTTCAAAAATCTTCTTTTTTCCCTGCAAAAAACAAGCAAGAAAAGTAAAATTTTTACTTTGCTTTTTTATGGAGTAAAGATAATATAAAGAAAGAAAAAGATAGTCAGATTCTGAACTAAATTGACATTGAACTTACTTAAAAGTAACAAAACATTAAAATAATTAAAGGACTTTTAAACTTCATTTCGAACGTTCTACTTTGTTCAATGAAATAAACAATTTTGAAAACCATAACCCCATTAAAACTTCTACTACTTCCATTTTCCAATTTTGAACAGTTGTGCATTTCTGGGACAGTGGGCTTGTCAAAACTTCTTTTTCATGATTTTTTTTCGTTTCTTTTTTACAATTAAACACACTCATGTAGCGGCGAAGCCAGGAAATTCTAACACCCTTTGTCAGTGGGCCATGCAAGTATGTTCAAAGTCTACTTTTAATCAATAACAAGTTATATTTTACCTTATACATAGTACAATTTTTCTGCGAAGGGTGGTCAGGGCCAACATAGCTTCGCCACCGCACACATGCATGACTATATATTCTATTAGCTGAGGTATATGAGAAACATGCTCTCTACGTTCAAGATAGGCGTAAGGTTTGCGTACACCCTACGGACCTTCCCCAGACCTTACATATGGAACTACACCTAGTTTGTTGTTGTTGTTGTTTATATTTTAACTATTAAAACTTGGATTTAAGTTATAAGCGGAGACGTTATAAAGACAACATTATCAATGTTGTTTTATATTACAGCAGGTTAGTTATCATCGTTACAAGAATATTAATTAATGTGTATGATAAGAATTTAATATCTTATTGTGTAAATATTTTTTTAAAATTATCAATGCAAAAAACTTAAAATACTCTCAAGAAATAAGGAGAAAAATATACTAACAGAAATGAGAGTCTGAACAGCTGATCTGAGAGTCTTCTCCATTTTAACTCTATTCCTTTCCAATTTTTTCAGAGCAAACTCTCTTTCCATTCTTAAGAAATTACACTCTGCTCTTAACATCTCTGCCTGAAACCTCCACTTCTCCTCCCCTAACCTCTCCCTGCTGCCACCAATACATATAACAATTTCTATGTCAAGAATCAATTTTTCACAATAAATAGAATCAGCATTCTTGCTATTCATTGTAGTAAATATTTATAACAGAGTAAAGGGTATTCTTAAATAACAAATTTTGCATTAAGTCATGCAAGATTTATTAGCCCCATTTTTAAAAAAATTGTAAAAATCATGACTTTATGTTAAAATATTAAATTTGGTTCCACAAACCTCCCCCTTTCACTAAAACATAGACAATTTATATGTCTAAAAGCAGCATTCTTGCTATTAATTTACTCTAAATTTGAATCATGTCAGTGTAATATTCATAGCAGAGTAAAGGATCTTCTTGAAAAACAAATTTGAGTTATATCAACCAAGATTTATTAATCTCATTTCCTGAAACAATAAAAATCATAACTTTATGTTAAAAAATTGTTCATTATTTTTTTTAAATTCCACACACATTTACAGGAGAGTAAAGGGTCTTCATAAAAATCAAATTTGCATAAATTCAAGCAAGATTTATTAATCCCATTTTTTAACAAACCGTCAAAAACATAACTTTATATATTAAAATATGAAATTTGATCCATAAACGTTTATGATTCACAAACCTCTCTTTATCACCTTCTTCTTCTTGTTGTTGTTCTTCAACTCTTTCCCTCCTTTCAGTTGCAGTATCATTAGAGGTAGAAGCAGTGGGTACCACTATATTCACATTTGATGAAGAGCTTCCATGAAACTCTCTTTCTTGATCAAATAAATTTTCTAACCTCCCTTTGTAATAATATTTCTCATGTAACTCTAAAGGGTTGCACATATTATAAAGATGTTTTCTTTTTGTGTTTTTTGTGGTGATGTTTTTGGGATTTTTCCGGCGAGTTCTACGGGGAAAATGGAGGATTTTTGGACTTGGTGGTGGTGGTGGTGTTGGTTGCCATTTTGGTTTTCTTGTTGTTGTTGATGATGACATTTTCTCTCTCCTCTTTCTCTCTCTATATCTATCTGTATCTGTATCACTGTTGTCAATTTGTTTCTCTGGTTTTTTCTATGTCTAGTCAATGATAATCTCAGTGTTGTGTTTGTGTTTTTTAGTGAAAAACAAGGAGCTTGCTTTTTGCAGTATTTGGTGGAAGAAATTTGAATTTAACGGATAGACTGAAGACTGACTAGAGCTTAGAGGAAATGAATATAAACGTTTATATATATATAATATATATATATAGAGTGGGGTAGTGTGAAATGACAATATTACCCTTAAATTTTTATAATTATGCTTGGGTCTTAATTTATCCATAGTAATTATGCTTAACTTCTCTTGAGCTGATAGTTTATCAAAAAGATTCTATTTACTTCCGTAAGGTAGGGGTAAGATCGGTATACATATTGTCCTCCTCAGATCCCATACTGAGAGGAGTCAGGATTTGAAGCTTATAGGTTCGAGGTTCTAGTTCTTTTAAGGGCTCGTTTGGTATGAGAGCTAAGGAATAATTAATCTCGGGATTAAATTTATGAAGAGTTAATCCCATATTTGGTTAGGAGAAAATTGCAGTATAATTACTTCCGGGATTAGTTATCCTAGGGTTGTAGTATTTTTTTTAATCCCCATGGAAGTGGAATAATTAATCTCGGAATAACTAATCATGGGATAACTTCTTTCCAACCAACGACCCCTAAGTTATTGCGTTCTAAATTAATAATTTGTATATAATCAATGGATATTTTAAGACAAATAAGCTATTGGGTTCGACCGAACCCGTACTCGATGAACTAGTTCCGCCCTTGCACACTGTGAGAATATGCTTGAGTATGTTATTGTTAGTGTAATTATACTTAAATTGTAATGAGTCGCTTGTTTTATTCTACATGTAATTGTTTATGTTTCGTACAACTCTTGTAGTAAATATTTTTTAGATGATCTGATAGCATAAAAGTTCTTACCATTCAATATATGCAAGTTCATTTAACTTCTATATAATAGTGTAAAGAATTTTTACACTTAACTGTACTTTTTCATGTTGTAGCAAGTAACTTATTAGATATATTTTTTTTAAGTTACTAATCTTATTTATTAAAAAATGTTACATATAATTATCTTTTAGTTGACATGATAATATAAAAATTTTGTAAACTCAATTTATATTGTTCACTTGCCAGCTTCAAATTGAAGAAGAAAAACTATTTTAAATAATTTGAAGGTCCTATAAAAACCAATGGCCAAAAACTGTGAATATACTGAACTCAAATCATGAATTTGCATAAGGTGTTCAACCTCGTGAAGGTGAAAGAAGTATTTCTAAATGGAAGTGAAGATTTTTTATTTTTATTTTTCAATCGGTACACATTGTCTTCTTTGGGAATTTCAAGAATCTTGAATTTTTGTGAATTAATGTACTTTTACTTTTACCATACACAGACTGTTCTTTTGCTATGACCAACCTGGCGTGCCACTGATCTTGTGTCTCAATTGGTCCCCTTTGGATTAATGAAACTTAAATCTATTGACTAATAAAGCACAACAATATGTGAAGTTCTTTTTGATTTTTCATGAAATGTCAATATTTGCATTGGAGCCCCGACAAATTTGAATTCGTGCTTTGTAAGACTCACTAAAGAAAAAATGTTCCCTATCAGGAATTTTTCTATTTCTAAAATTTAAACTCAAGACCTCTGATTAAGGATGGAAGATCGGATTCATCTCACAATTGGAAATCAATTTGGATAAATAGACTAAAATTCACTCTTCGGAAATAACCTCTCTACCCCGCCGAGGTAAGGGTAAGGTCTGCGTACACTACCTTCCCCAGACCCCAATTGTAAAATTTAACTGGGTTGTTGTTGTTGTTGTTAGACTAAAAATCACTGGAAATTATATGTTAAAAGACAAAATCTCTCTTTTATAAACAAATTATATTATTGGAAAAACTACACAGTAATAGCCAGCAAATAATAATTTTGTATATTAATGTGTAATTTACATATACTATACTTATTTTATACTCCCTTCTTTCGCTTTTAGTTGTCCACTTTGGACTTTTTATGCCGGTAAGAAACAATAAATAAAATATATATTTTATAATTTTACCCAAAATAATGAGCATTTCCAAAAGTCTTGAAAAATAATTTGGGGGAATGAGTAGTTAATGATAAGAGTAAAATGGGAAAAGAAGATTGTCTTTCTCTTGATTTGGTATAATGGACAAATAAAAGTGAACAGAGGGAGCACATACAATAAAAATATACCCAGTATTATTCTACATCGGGGGGTCTGGGAGGATAGTGTGTACACATACCCTACCCCTACTTTGTGAAAGTAGAGAGGTTATTTCCAATGACCGTCGGCTTAGGAAAACATAAGCATCATATTAATTAAAAGATAGACAAAGAGGAACAACACCAAAAAGCGATGTAAAAGCAGCATAAAAACAATACGATAATAAGATGATCAAAATAAAGAAAAAAAACAACAGGTAATCAAAGAGACCTACTACCAACAGAATGCGAGAGTGCATACTAGCACTACCAGTATGAACAATCTAAATCACCTACCCTACTACCCTAGTTGTCACGACCCCATTTTTCTCCGTTGGGTGTCGTAATGGCACCTAGTCTTAGGGACTAGGTAAACCTAACATTAATTGAAACAACAATAATATTCAAATAGAAATATTTCTACAAATTTACAATCCAAAACCGGTAGTACAAGTCATAAGCTCTACAGAGTTTTGCTAGAAAACCTTTAATGCAATTGTTCCGAAATAAGGATAAACGGTGTAAATACAAAATAAGAAGGTGACTATGAAGCCTACGAACGCAACATCAGGTTTACCGACCACAAGATTTGTACATCTAGCTAACAATCGACTGACTCCACAATACCAGGATCTGCACAAAAATATGCAAAAGTATAGTGTGAGTATACCACAGCGATACCCAACAAGTATCAACACTAACCTCAATGAAGTAGTGACGAGGAACAGTCAAGACACCTACTGGACTAAATACCTAAGCAAGTATAAGTGTATAAACCACAGAGTATGATATCTATGTAAAAGCTAGGCATAATGACAAAATGATACGGAAATTGCAGTAAGAAAGGAAACCAACAACTAGCAGCGGAACACTATAATAATGACACAGTAAAATGAATGGAACACTGTTTAAATCCGGTGATCATAGAGTAAGGAAAGTCAAGTAACAACTCAACCAAAAACGACCGCTTTCACACTAGGTTTTAGCCAATAACTCCACGAGGTACTGAACCTCACAATATTTCGAACTCACGGGTCCCAATTACCGAACCCTAACACTTGACATCATGTGCTCCTATTACCATTTATAACCACACTTACGTGCCAAATAGAGTCATTCTCACATAGAAGGCAAGTAAATAAGGGTGTGCGTCTATACTCAACAATATCAAGAATCCTCTTAACCGATAAGAGTGCTAACTATGTGTATGCTTGTGCACGTGTTCTAACATAGTTCATGCCAACTAGTAAGTATAGAAAAAGAAACGGACAACACGTAGAATATTTTCCCATAATTTTCCATAAGATAGAATTCACACAGGTAAGTGAACCACTACACAATTATCAACAACAAGAATTCCCCCGGGCCATCACAAGTCATCACAAATCAATCCCTGAGAAGCCGACCATATCTCGCCACGTGTGCAATAATAAAATAAACGCATGCCTTGTCTCGCAACACGTGCATATTGATATTCCACCTTGTCTCGCTACATGCACAACCCACACACACACACACACACACATATATATATATATATATATATATATATATATATATATATATATATATATATATATATATATATATATATATATATATCCCTATTTATCACGCCGCATGTGCAAATATCAAAAGTAATAATAGTACGACAAAAATCTCGTGCAACCCAACAACACCGGGACGACAAAAATCTCGTGAATTAAAACGCACGGTAAAAACCGCATGCATCACAATAACAAGTACAACATCAATAATGACAATAAATACAAGAGTACGGAAAGTAAATCAACTGATCAAGAACTTTCGATCATAAAGAAACGGTAGAACTAGATCACAAGGAATAACCAAAGTAGAGAATACTATGCGTAATAAGAACAACTCAACAAGGGAGAAAATGATATCTAACAACGATCCCACAATATACAGTTCAACAACAAGGGAGCTAACACGAGTCAAATAATTCCAAATAAGGACATGTCAACTAAGATATATAATATCTAAACTTATTTTAAGGTTGGTCAATTATGAAGAAGATACAACAAATTCAATTAAGGATAAGCAGCGAAAACATAATCATAACCTCAATTAAGACTAAATAATTACAAGAGAGATAATAATAATTTTAAATAAAGATAAGCAGTTATGAAAAGATAGCATGACAATAAAAGAGGTAAAAATCTTTATTTAAGTCAAATAAGAGTCAAATAAGCAATGAGAGTGGATCATGAAGCAATTAATTCTAATTAAAACAGGTGGGGGTGAAACTAGTAATTAAGAAACTTAATCATAACAAAAACAACATCATACTCAGTGAGTATAAGAACCCAAGAACTCTAAAAGGCCAACTTTCACAAATAAGCTCGAGCACGTACTCGTCACCTCGCGTACACGGACTACAATTAGCATAGAAGACTCAAATCCTAAGGGGTAGTTTCTCCACACGAAGTTACGCAAGATACTTACCTCAAAGAAAACAGACCGACACTCTAGAATGAACTTCTCGGGTGAAATGACCTCCGGACGGCTCGAATCTAGCCAAAATAACTTCAAAGCAAAAATAAAACTCATAAGAAACTATTCCGGATCATAAGCCTCAATCTTTATCAAACACTAAAAGTCATCCCAAAAGTCGACCCCTAGGCCCATACATCGGAACCCCGCAAATTTTACAAATTTCGAACACCCATTCCGATACGAGTTTAACCATACAAAAATTATCAAATTCCGATACCATTTCCCCCCTCAAATCATCATTTTACATTTTGAAAGTTTTCTTAAAAATTCCCATTTTCCCTCAACCTAAAACACTAATTAAATGATAAAAATAAAGATAAAATTGTGGAATATAATAAATTCTAGGTGAAGAACACTTACCCAATCGATTAGCTTGAAAAACCCACAAAGCATTGCTCAAAACAGAGCTCTAGAACTCCAAAAATGGTGAATATGACAAACTCTCGGAATAGAGTACTATGTATTCTGTCCAGGTCTTAAAGCATCGCGAACGCAAAAGGATGATCGAATTCGCGAAGAAGAAAAGTGAAGGCAGCCAGAAGACCCTACGCGAACGCGACTGAATGTCTGCGAATGCGAAGAACAAGAAACAGGAACTTATGCGAACACATAAGGGGGCACGCGATCGCAAAGGGTAAATGACCACCAGTGCCTAGTGCCTGGTTTCTACCATGCGAACGCGAGAAGGCAGATGCGAACGCGAAGAAGGGAAATGTAGAAGAACACGATCGCAGAAGGAATCTCGGAATGAGAAAAAAATAATTCCTCCTCCAAAATAACACTATGCGAATGCGGAGGGAGTTACACGAACGCGATTAAGAAAATCAGATGATAGAAAACAGTAGTCCAAAAATAGAAGGAAATGACCTGTAGCCCATCCGAAACATACCCGAGGACCCTGGGATCCTGTCTAAACATAACAACAGGTTTCATAGCCTAACACGGACTCACTTGAGATCTCAAATCACATCAAACAACTTAGAAACTATGAATTGCATCATGTATAGAACTTATAAACTTTCAAAGCTTCCAACTTCTAAAACTCGTGATGTAACCTATCAAATCAACACGGAATGACGCCAAAATTTGCAGGCAAGTCCCATATGACATAACAGAGTTGTTCTAGCTCTTGGAATTGCATTCCGACCCTGATATCACCAAAGTCAACTATCGGTCAAACTTCTCTATCTTCCAAACTTCAACTTTTTCAACTTTCGCTGAGATGTTTCAAATTACCCTATGGACCTCCAAATATAATTTCGCACACACACCTATGTCCCAAATCACCATACGAAGCTATTGAAATCATCCAAAACCCATTCCAGAGCCGTTTATGCAAAAGTCAAATTTCGGTCAACTCTTACCGATTAAGCTTCCAAAACGAGAATCCTTTTTCCAATTTAACTCTGAATCATCCGGTAACTGAACTCGACCACGCACGCAAGTCATAACACACATTACGAAGTTTCTCAAGACCTTATGCCTCCGAACGGGATAAAATTTCTCAAAATGACCGGCCAGATCGTTACACTAGTTCTCGACCTCCACACTTTCCTATCAAGGATCATGTCCCCGGTCAGCTAAAGTTTCGCGCATGCCTTGCCTAATTACCTCTCTCCACTTCTTATTCTCACTACCTCTACCTCTCCGTAGGACCTTCAATGTCAACCTCTCAGACCTCTTCACCGGGGTATCTGTTCTCCTCCTCCTCACATGTCCAAACCACTTAAGCCTAGCTTCCCGTATCTTGTTCTCAATAGGTGCTACACCCACCTTGTCGCAAATAACCTCATTCCTAATCCTATATAACCTAGTATGCCGGCACATACATCTCAACATCCTCATACGTGCTACCTTTTATCTTTTGGACGTGGGCGATCTTCACAGGCCAACACTCAGCCACATACAATATAGTCGGTCTGACCACAATTCTGTAGAACTTACCTTTAAGTTTTGGTGTCACCTTCTTGTCACACAAAACACCAGAAGTGAGTCTCAATTTCATCTATCCTTCCCCAATACGATGTGTGACATCTTCATCAATCTCTCCATCCCCTAGAATAATAGACCCAAGGTATTTGAAATTTCCTCTCTTAGGAATAACTTGCGACTCCAGCCTCACCCTTTTCCCCTCCCTGAGTCTCACCAGTGAACTTACATTCCAAGTATTCTGTCTTGGGTCTTGCTCAACTTGAAACCTTTAGACTCTAAGGTCTGCCTCCTCACCCCTAACATCAGGTTCATACCGCCTTGCGTCTCATCAATCAATACAATATCATCTGCAAATAACATGCACCACGGCACCTCGACCCCTAGTGTAACCACATTATAACCGAAAAATGGTCTGAGTCCCTTCCCACCGTCCTCACTCGGGTCTTTGCTCCATCATACATGTCCTTAATCACCCTAATGTAGGCAATAAGTACATCTCTAGCCTCCAAACATCTCCACAAAACCTCAATTGGGACTTTATCGTACGCCTTTCCTAAGTCAATGAACATCATATGCAAGTCTCTCTTCCTCTCCCTATACTACTCCATCAAACTCCTAAAAAGGTGAATGTCCTCTGTAGTCGAGCGCCCCGGCATATTGGTTCTCGAAAATAGACACACTCCTCCTCACACTTAGCTCGACCACCCTCTCCCAGACTTTCATAATATGGCTAAGCAGCTTAATACCCCGATAGTTATTGCAATTTTGCATATCACCCTTGTTCTTGCATAAAGGAACCATCATGTTCCATCTCCACTCCTCGGGCATCTTTTTCGTTCTAAAAATGATATAAAATAACCTGGTGATGAGGCGCTCCAAACACACTTTGCCCGCACACTTTCAAAACTCCACTGGGATTTCATTTGATCCGGTCGCTTTATCCCTGCTCATCTTACGCATAGCCCCCTCAAAGTCCTCAACTTTAATATGCCTATAATACCCAAAGTCGCAACGACTCCCGGAGAGTTCCAAATAATCCAATATAATGTTCTCGTCCCCTCCTCGTTCAAGAGACTATGGAAGTAGGTATGCTATCTCCAACGAATAAGCCCCCATCCAATAAAATTCTTTCTTATTCGTCCCGGATGTAATTCACTTGATACATATATTTTTATTCATATATGACTAGGTGATATAATGATTTTTTACCGATCAAATGTGTAATTTGCCATTATTATTAATGAGAAAATGCATTGGAAGATCTTCACCGGAGTTGACATATCAAAAGACATTGATGCTTAAAGAGGAATTAAATACTGGTAGTAGTACTGCAAATAATAAAAATAAAGAGAGCCAAAGTCCAAGAAAAAGCAGAAAAAAATCACACGTTTCAAGATGTTGTGTCCCTCAGTCTCTTAATTTCTCACTTGCTGTGTTCCTCAGCGTGACTTTAATTATTTAATTCATACTTTCACTTTGCTTTTTATTAATGAGATTACGATCTTTCAAGAAACTTTTTAAAATTAAAATAAATAAATATGGTCCGTGCCGTTTAAGTTGTATCTATTATGTTATAATTAATATGGCAGTCAATGAGTTAATTAAATGCGATAGGTCTCTGTCTTATACGTTTCTTCAATAAATTTTTCATAATGCCTGCACAATTTATCATTCCTTGGAATAATTAAAATATCAGCAGATAATTTTAAAAAATTTAACTTAAATTTACTAATAGAGCGATAAAAATTATAGATGTTTATATTAAATAATTATAGTGTCGTTTAGTTTGCACGCACCTCATCTAATTACATGAGATACATGTTATCTTTGTTTGTGGTTTGAGTTGAGGGTCTATATATCGGAAACATTCTCTCCATCTTTACAAGATAACGATAAGATTTGCGCAGAGTCACACACTATCCTTCTCAAACCTCACTCGTATAATTACACTAAAAAATTTACTATTGTTATTGTACATATTATCTCCGTATGTATAAATATCGGATAATTTTATCTACCAAAATAGAGATATTCTTTGTCACTTGTCATTTATTGCGTATTTGTTAAGAATTGCAGTGCAGGAAAACAGCACCAAAAAAGGCTCATTCCCTGTCAGCCTTGGCTCTACAGTCTACATTTAATTCTTTATCATTCTTATTTCCCCTTTAATGCATGCATGCAGCTGTGATTCTCTTGGTTTTCACATTTATTTTGTTAATTAACCCAACATTTTCTAGAAAATTGTAAAAAATAATATATTTGTTCAAGCATTGTTTTCTTATAGCCTGTTTGGCCAAGTTTATTTTTGGCCAAAAGTGCTTTTTTTTTTGGTCAAAAATACTTTTGGCCAAAAATTGAGGTGTTTGGCCAAGCTGCTGGAAGGAAAAAAGTACTTTTGAGGAGAAGCAGAAAAAAATAGTTTCTCTCCAAAAACACTTTTTTGAAAAGCACTTTTGAGAAAAATATACTTAGAAGCAGTTTTTAACAGCTTGGCCAAATACTAATTGCTGCTCAGAAGTACTTTTCAAACTAATTAGCCAAACACAAACTGCTTCTCACCAAAAGTACTTTTGAGAAAAGTACTTTTAAAAAAAAATGCTTCTCAAAATAAGCTGATTTTTGCAATTTGGCCAAACGAGCTATTACTTTCAATTACATTGCTTTAGTTTTAAGAAAGAGAACCGAGAGAAACTTGCAAATCTTGAATCGCAGAGATTTTTTTGGTAGAAAAATGAACTAGAGCTTAGTACATGACTTGATTTGTCTTTGGTACATGGTCATTAGACAATCATTTTCAAAAGATGAAAATACATAAAAAGGATCCCAAAATTCAAAATACATCTAAATTGCCCGGGGCGGCTCTAAAGGCTTGGGCAGTGAGGCTATCGCCTTAGGCCTTCAAAATTTGAAGGCCTTAAATTTATTTTAAATTATTATTATTATTTCTATATATTATACAAATTATATAATTAATTAGTATAAAGAAAATTGTTACAATATATTTTTTTGTTATTTGATTGAGGTTATTTTATATTAATAAATTTATAAATTATGATAATTTTTTTTACTGATTAATTAGTATATTTGCTTTTGTCTTCAATTTTAATTTTATCCTTTTTATATAGGAATTAAGTTATATATATCGACAACATAATGAATTTATTTTATAATGTTCTCTCAAACTGCATGAACACAAGGTATTCATGCACTAATTTTCTTTTAGTGTAATACAAATATATATATATATATATATATATATATATATATATATATATATATATATATATATATATNCAATAAGTGATACTTAATAGAATGAACTACAATTATCATTTAAATTGATCATAAGGAGTAAATATTTTTGACATCGTTAATGCTACTTAAGCTATTACATTATGTACGTTTATTTCTTTTTCTTGTTTGTAATGATAGCCAAATAAAAATTTGTGGATATCAACATTCGATAGTCCACCACTTTATTTTTTGTGCTCTTCTTCCTATTTTTTTTAATTTCGCTTGTTTTTGTCCTAAATGATTAGTTTATTATTTAGAAAGTAATTTTTGTTATTAGTGTAAATATTTTATAAAATAAATTTAAGGACTTCTCAATAATTTTGCCTTAGGCCACGGGATCCGTTGAGCCGCCCCGTAAATTGCTTCCAATTTTGCTAGATCATCCGCTATTTTATATCCTGTATGATATAAACTTATCGCCTCAAGCATTAACAACCTGGAATAATCAATAATAATCGAGTAAAAGTTATTTTTAAGGCAGAATACATAGACATACACTTAACTATCAAAGAAAGTTCACTTGAACACCTCATCTAAGACATTTTTCACCGAAACACTTTTACTATACTTTTACTGTACTAGTTTAAAACGTCCGACCTTTATGTTGTACTAAGACAACTAAGACAATAGGGTTATTTTATCAATAGGGTTATTTTATCAACAACATAAAGGTGGATGTAATCATCAACAACATTTTCCCTAAAAGGTCGGACGTGTTAAACTGGTCGGACGTGTTAAATTGGTACAGTAAAAATATAGTAAAAATATTTCGGTGGAAAATGTCTTAGTTGAAGTGTTCAAATGAACTTTCTCTGATAATTTAAGTGTCTGTCTATGTATTCTGCCTATTTTTAATGATGATCATCTCGTCGCTATTAAAAACGGTTTAAATAAGATGATTATGTTTCTCAAATTTTCTAACTTGCACCTAAGAAACCAAGGTCGAAAAGTAACAAAAATCGTTCAATTAATTAGACTTTGTACCAAGTTTTTAGTTCTACTCTCACAAACAATATTCTTAGTTTATATATATTAAAGGATTTCATACAGAATTAAATAAAAAACAATAAATATAACGTGAAAATATGATAAATAATGAGTAAATTTAGCCCCCTTTAAAAGAACGCCAACATCTGTTTGATCTTTGAAATTTGAATTTTCTCAATGTAGTATTTATTTAACATGTTGTATTTTTTGATAAAACAAAATTTGAAAGTTTGAGTGTAATCCAATATTGGAATCTTACACAAGTGGATGTAATTTACATAAGTTAGCACCTTAAAAATGTACGTTACGATGTGAAAATAAATTAGTCCATATTTCTACTTCATCATATGATTATTAAAACTACTACACTCTATTCATTCGAGAACTTGAACTGAAATAATTTTAAAAAAATCCATGTTAACTTGTAATACGGTGATTAGTTTAACTTATTCTCAATTTTACCGTTGCTAGGACTTTTTACATTAATAATATAATTATTGTAACAATTTTAAAAAAAACCCACATTTGATTTAGTGAAGAACCACAGGTTCCAATAATTATGTAATCCTAACAATAGTTAATTTAATTACTCCAAATTGACCGTTTGAAGTATCTAATAGTTTTCTAATCATCTAAATTTTTGAATATAAACAAATTAAAAAGTCAATGTTGGTGTTAAGAGAAAGTACAAATGATTAGTTAGAATTAAAGGACTGCTTTGTCCTATGTATTGGACATTATAATTTGTTTTTGTTTTGCATTTCCAAAATATTTTCAAAATCTTTACCTAACGCTGGAAGTTTTCTATTTAAACTCTAGCACATATTTTGATATGCTACTTTTCACATTACAACATTTATAAATTAACAAAGCCAGCTTTAATTATAAGGTACGTACTTCTTTGTTTTTTATATGTATTTGAAAATTGTTATAAAATAATAAAAGAACAAGAGCAATATTGCAGAGAAAGAGAGAGAGAAAATTTTTATTGAATTTTGAGATGATTTACAATGGGGTAAGACCCCTCTATTTATAGGAGAAAAATGATTTAGTCACAAAGTAAAATTCTATGCAAGATAGACATTCACTCCAAATAGAATTCTATTCTTAACACTCCCCCTTGAATGTCTACTCAATAAGTAATGTGCCTCATTAAAATCTTAACTAAAATAAAATCCAATGGGAAAAAAAATCTAGTAAAGGAAAAAGAGTACACATATCTAATAATACGCCTTTTGGTTGCCTCGTTAAAA
>MU730139.1:154225-190399 GCA_026770625.1 Nicotiana glauca
CTCTTGGACTTGGAGGAGAACATTGCATTCTCTATGATAAGTATTGTTCCCTTAGGCAGAGTTATAGTAGCTCTTCCAGATCCTTCAATTAATTTACTACTACCAGAAATTGTAGTAACATCCGCCTTACACATACTTAAATGAGAGAAATATTTCTTCTCTTTGAGTATTATATGTGTTGTACATGAATCAACTAAACAAATATTTTTACAATTGAACTTTGACCCAAATTTGTTTTGTGAGGTATTCATATTTGCTTCCAATTGTTTGACATACAAAAGAAATATGCCAATAAATATTAGTATTTTCAGAAAAAAGGAAAAGAAACAAAGTTAAATAAAAAAAAATTGCATTTCAATGCTAAAGTTTCGTACAGATATTGGCACGCTAGTTCATACTGTCGGGGAATTTGTTGTACTTTAGCAAACTTCAGCAAATCAATCCGTTTCGTACTGAAGTATGGATTTTTTTTTTCAACAGAATACATATGTTATGCATTCATGCATATATAAAGTGTTCCAATGTTGTTTTAATGAGCACATATTGTTTAAAACGAAAACAGAGGACTAAATAAACTGAAACATTATTTAAAATAAATACTAGAACTATATTTAATTAAAACAAACTAACAATATTCCATAATAATACTAATTGATACTAATGACTACTACTTAGGTAAAGAATTATGATTACATGATGTTTATTCACTAACTACTACGAATAGGCAAAAATAAAAATTAAACTACTCAATTTTCTTTAACCACGGATCCATCACCAATCAAGTGGTCTATTTTCCCATCAGGGCGCTCAAAGAAGTCTGCCACATCCAAGTGGGTGATGTCAAAATCATTGTCAGAGACAAAATTGGCTTCATGGCCTTTATTCTTTAGAGATGCTTGATAAAGCTCAACCAAATGTCTTGGTACACGACAAATATTTGCCCAATGCCCTTTTCCACCGCAACGATAGCATTCAGTTTCAGAACCATTTGCTTTTGGCTTCTCATCTTTCCCTTTCCACTTTTGGTGGTTATTTCTCTTTGGGGGATGATTAACACCAGGAAAATTTCTGCTTGTCTACGGTCACGGCCACGGCTACGCCCATGATCACGATCACGACTACGAATAGAGTCACGGCCTTTTCCACGCTTAGCATAATGGGAATACACCTCATCCACTTCAGGCAATGGTGTAGACCCAGTGGGTCGATTTTCGTGATTTCTCATGAGCAAGTCATTGTTTCGCTCAGCCACAAGGAGAAGAGAAATCAGCACAGAGTACTTCTTGAAACCTTTCTCTCTATACTGCTGTTGCAGAACCATATTGGAAGCATGAAACGTTGTAAATGTTTTTTCAAGCATATCATAATCACTGATAGTATCTCCACAGAGTTTCAATTTAGAAGTAATTCTGAACATAGCAGAATTATATTCAGAAATAACCTTAAAGTCTTGGAGCCTCAGATGAGCCCAATCATATCGTGCTTGTGGAAGAGTGACCAACTTTAAGTTGTCATATCTTTCTTTTAAGCCATTCCACAAAATAAGCGGATCTTTGACTGTGAGATATTCAATTTTCAACCCTTCATCAAGGTGATGGCGCAAGAAAATCAAGGCCTTAGCACAGTCTTGGGTGGATGCTTTATTTCTATCTTTAATAGCGTCTCCAAGACCCATTGCATCTAAGTGGATTTCAGCATCCAACACCCATGTCATATAGTTCTTGCCCGAAATTTCAAGGGCAACGAACTTTCTTTTCATAATGTCAGTCATAATTAAAAAGAGGAGAAAAATTACCTTAATCTTCTCAAAGAGCTTCTTGAGACGGTAGAGTCTAGTGCTGATAACGTGTTATAAAATAATAAAAGAACAAGAGCAATATTGCAGAGAAAGAGAGAGGAAATTCTTATTGAATTTTGGGATGATTTACAATGGGGTAAGACCCCTCTATTTATAGGAGAAAAATGACTTAGTCACAAAGTAAAACTCTCTACAAGATAGACATTCACTCCAAATAGAATTCTATTCTTAACAAAAATAATATTTTTTTTAAGTGAATTATTTCAGTAAGTTTAGCTATTTGTGACTTTGACCCTTAAAGTTTTGAAAAGTTTCAAACAATAAAGAAACTATTTCGCCCTAATGCACATAATTATCAGTACAAATCCAAAGAGTGATGAAAAAACAAAGATTGAATCTTTAAATATAATGCTTCAACTCAGCTGAATTAAGGAAGATTTATTCTTTAATTACTCACCATTTATGAGAGAATAAATACCAGCCTGATATGCATATTAGTCCATAATATGTGGCATAAAATTAGGATTCCCAAAAGGGTAAAGTAAAAATCGTAATTTCAAAAATAGGTTGACTTTCTTTTATTCTTACTAGTATTATACCCGCGTGTTGCGCGAAAAATATTAAATATAATTTTTCATAAGAAAATATTACTTCAAAAATACGATAGACAAAAAAAAGCATGCAAATACAATTATTTTATGAACATTACTGATTGTCTCCATGGTCTGGCCCAACCAAACATAAACAAATGTTCAAAGGCAATAAAATTGCAACTACAAAATAATATTATTTTAATTTATAAGAATTAGTTATATGCAACAGAACATATATATCATATGCTATTAAGTCTTTGAAACATACGTTGATATGAAAATCTTAAATTCGTTAACGTACTCCTTCAATTAGTTAGTAGTCTATGAATTTGTAGGCACATTGTTATTATATTATTTCTTAAATCAGTTCCTCGTTAAGAACATCGGAGAATTTACCTGCTAGTTCTTCAGTTCCCTATACATGTATTGTAAAAATGAATCCCATAATTATTTTGATATAACATTCTCTATTATCCACTTTTTCAATATCGTAGGCCAAAGAGATTTTATGGATTCTAAGTTAATTTTCATCTGTAATCATATTATGTGTATTCACTGAATACGTTATTCAAATAGTGCATAATGTGTTTTAGCATTTTTTTATGTTGATGGAGTATTATTGTGCATGTTTTTCTTTTTTTAATTATGAATTTTATCCTCAGTTGAGAAGTCTATACTTGTCTTTACAGACAATCAATAGTTAACTTTGAGTAGCCCGTTGCTTACAATATTGAAAACACACAAATCACTCTGTGAACGTATATGTTCACTTTGATATATTTTATAGAGTGTGGAAGATCTTAATTATAATAAGGTTTTAACATGTTTTATGATGAGAATAGACTTGAAAGAGATAGTAGCAGGAAGGAATATAATATGATTTCCAAAAAAGTAGTTATATCATCAGAAATCAGCATGTAAAACAAATATGGGAATGAATAGAATTTGATTTGAATTCTAGAACTTGACAACTATTGAATATATCTCCTACAAAAACTGAATGGAATAAATTGTTTGAAATATTTATTTCACCAACACATTCCTTCAACGGTCGAGTAGTTCAAATAACTAATATGTCTTTTACACTCGCAAAATACATGTAATTTCTTGTCTTTATGAAATACCAACTCTAAATGCAGCTTGGAAGTATATGTTAAGTGGCATAAAAAGTTTGTTAAGGAGATTTGAAGCCTTAAATTTGGATATAGCAAGAATATTACTGGTTATATAAAGGTAGAAATTAATAACTTACATCAAGAAGAAGAGTTACGGTACGACAAGATCACCATTCTCCTCCCACGACATAAATTTAATGTTGAATCGTATTCGCCTCTTTTACTATCTGCAAATGACTGAGAATGTGTTTCTACTCAGTCCAAGCTTATTCATAATTTGAAATAAATTTATTTGAAACACCATCTGCATATCAATTGCAAATCATTTATTGTTCTAGTCATATTAAAGAAGTACCACTACTAAAAGAAATTGTTGATCAAGCGTGTACAACAGAAAAGGATCAAACCTTCAGAGTCTGCATAGACAAATTCATTAGTTAAAGCCTCATTATGCTCTCATATACATTCAAATCCGACTGTCAAAAAAATTATCACCCAATAAAAACTAAACAACTGAAGAAATATCATAACTGACAATTTTATCAATCAAGCAAGTAAAACTACAAATGTCAGCACCAACCATTAAGTATTGCAATAATATTTTCAAAACATACAAAAAATAATTTTATAAAAAACTAAATTTTCACATTGTTGCATAAAACTTTTTACGTCAAGATCAGCACAACGTTTCTTAAACTAACCACAATCATGCAAAATCAAAAACTTACTTCATAAGGTATGAAAATATTTTAGAATCTTAGTATAAAACCAACAATAGCAAAATAGTTAATTTAAAATTATAAAAATTACTCAATATATAGATATGAACCTCATCGCGATTGTTATCGATTATTTCTTTCATCCATAAAGTCTCCAAAAATGAAACATGTTAGTATCCATAAATTATTTGACTTCATGGGGTTGATCTTCACTTTAGGGCCAACGGACATAACTATCTCATCATGGGTAGATGATTTGAACACAAGAACCTTCATGCTAAATGGAGAAAAGACCTCGAAGCTTCAGATTTAAGGAATTCATATCTTTTTATGCGACAACGTAAACTTAAATAATAGAGGAACTACTCTATAATAGCCATGTATAAGGATGCCCTTCAAATGACTCGAAAGTGACTATGAAACATAATTTTGCAAGTCAAATATACTTTTTCAGCATTATAGATCAAATACTCCAGGAATATTAAGTCAGGTTCAATAGCAAGTATGGAAGCTTCACCGGATCACTGGAATGACATTAATTTATAAAATCATTCCAAAGATAAATTTTGCGGACATAATATCAGTTATACATAATATTGTGAATGTTCCAATTAGCAAAGCATCTTGTTCGATTGCCAATCAACAGGAGCACTCCACAATGTAGATATCAGTAATAATAATCTTAATGAGTTTGATATCACGACCTGGATTTCTCACCCTTGGGAGTTGTGATGCCGCCTACTTGTGGAAGCTAGGCAAGCCAAACTTGATTACTTTTCCTTTAAAATATAATCCCTTTTTAACAATTTATGGCAACAATATAAAAATAGCAAAATTTAAATAATAGCGGAAGTCTTCACTTTAAAAACTGAATCAAAATGCGGAATAGTCAATATAAGCCTCTACCCAAGACTGGTGTCACAATACTCACGAACTGCTAAAAATACTAAATACAACGTCTGAAAGAAAACATAAACTGTTTTTCTCGAATATAATGAGATAACAGATTAAAAGAGAGGATAAGGGAGACGCCGGGCCTACGGACGCCTACAAGGCTACCTCGGTATCGCTGGGCTGAAGGCCTACCCCCACACTAATGCTGTTGCTGCTGCCCGAAACCTGGATCTGTGCAAAATAGCACAGAGTGTAGTATCAGCACAACCGACCCCATGTGCTGGTAAGTGTCTAGCCTAACCCCAGCGAAGTAGTGACGAGGCTAGACCAGACTACCATATAAACCTGTGCAATATCATATACATACAGCAAAATCGAAATACAAACAGATAAACAATATGGGAGGGGAAGCACGCTGTGGGGAGTATAATAATTTCCAAGTAAGAGTTGTCCAGTAACAAAGGAAAACAACACAACTCAATAGTATGTAATGAAACAGAAACCAACAAGTGCACGACATCACTCTTCGCGCTTTTACTCTCATACTTACCAAGCAATAACATGTGCACGATATCACCCTTCATGCATTTACTCTCATTCCTCACATATATCAATAGAATCGGCAGGGAGTGGTACATTGTGTGGCACGACATCACCCTTCGTGCTTTTACACTCTCTTCTCATAATAATCAAACAATGCACGACATCACCCTTCGTGCTTTATACTCTTTCCTTACCATAAACAACAATGCACGACATCACCCTTCGTGCTTTAACACTCTTCCTCACCCAAAAAACAATCACAAATAAGGGGCAAGGGAATTAACTATTTATAAATAGAAATCCCGGCAAGGGCATGACATTAATAATCTTAACATCCCGACAAGGGATCATTTCAATAACTCGTTCTCTTCTTTCACTTTCATTTCACACTTTACATTATCACTTGAGCCAATGCTCCAAAGATTTACTTATCTCATATATCTTCACAATTTGTATTTCAACTCGAGCCAACGCTCCATGAAATTTAAAGATCACAATTTCCTTTCACATACTCTTGGCAACATATAGAAATCATCAATCAAGCATGGTAGTTATAACAAAACCAAACATTTGCAATATAAGGACTCATGGTCATGCTAGATACCAATGTATAGATGCTCGTCACCATGTCTATACATCGTACACGATCAATTTTCACATAGCAAATAAGACTCAACTCATATTCCCTCAAACTAGGGTTAAACTAAACACTTACCTCGATGCCTTGAATTCCACTCAAACCTCTACTATCGTTTTACCCCGTGATTCCATCTCCAATCCGCTCGAATCTAATCACAAATTACTCAATTACTTTAATAAACACTAAATGAATCAATTTGAATGCATAAAAATAAATTTTCCAAATTTTTCCCAAAAATTCCAAAATTGCCCCCGGGCCCACGTGGTCAAAACCCGAGGTTCAAACCAAAACCTGTTTACCCATTCCCATACGAACTCAAATATATAATTTATTTTGAAATCGGACCTCAAATTGAGGTCCAAATCCCCAATTTTTAGAAAACCTAGGTTCTACCCAAAATCCCCAATTTCACCCATGAAAATAATTGATTTTAAGTGAAAAACATGTTAAATGATGTTAATGATTGAAAGAATTGAGTAGAAATTAACTTACAAATGATTTGGGATGAAAATTGTTCTTGAAAAATCGCCCAAGGAGTTGTATTTTGAAAGTGGGGTGAAAAATGACTTAAAATTCAACTAAGTATGAAATATGCTGGGCTGCAGATGTCGTATTTGCGAACTGGGGTTCGGAATTGCGAACCCCGACC
Organism: Nicotiana glauca; assembly: GCA_026770625.1. Lineage (NCBI taxonomy): Eukaryota > Viridiplantae > Streptophyta > Magnoliopsida > Solanales > Solanaceae > Nicotiana > Nicotiana glauca. Next base: position 161,177 of record MU730139.1, read on the forward strand.
AAATTATGGGAAATGCGAGATCTTGTTCGCATTTGCGAACACTGGCTAGTTTGGGGATCTTCGCATTTGCGACTATATCTTCGCATTTGCGAACCCGGTGAAATGTCCCCCTTCCTCGCAATTGCGATGCCAGGCTCGCATTTGCGAGGCCTGCTTGGCAATTGCGAAAATTGCAGAACTGAGATGCCAGATTTTCTCAAGTTAAAAAAAATGCACTTCGACGCCCATCCAAAACTCACCCGAGCCCTCGGGGCTCCAAACTACATATGCACACAACCCAAAAAATATCCTACGGACTTACTCGTGCGATCAAATCGCCAAAATAACATCATATACATCGAATTAAACCTCAAAATTCATAATTTCTTCCAAGTTTTGACAAACCATCAAATTTCTATTTTAAGTCCGAAACACTTCAAATGATGTCCGTGTTCAACCAAATTTTTCAGAAAGCGCTTAAATCACATATAAGACTTTTACCGGGCGCCGGAACCAAAATACGGGCCTGATACCAATACGTTCGAATCAAATTTCATTTCAAATTCCCTTAAATATTTTCAGAAAATAATTTCACACAAAAATTCATTTCTCGGGCTCTGGACCTCAGAATTCGATTTCGGGCATACGCCCGAGTCCCATATTTTTCTACGAACCCTTCGGGACCGTCAAATTACGGGTCCGGGTCCATTTACCCAAAATATTGACCGAAGTTAAATTTATTCATATTAATATCAAAATTTATTATTTTTCACAAAGAATTCATATTTAATCTTTCCGGTTATGCGCTCGGACTGCGCACACAAATCGAGGCAATCCTAAATGAGGTTTTCAAGAACTCGAAAGCACGAAAAGAGTAAGGAAACAAGTGATGACCCTTTGAGTCATCACATTCTCCACCTCTAAAACAACTGTCCGTCCTCGAACGGACAAAAGAAAGAAGTACCTTAGTCGGGGAAAAGATGAGGATAACGACTCCGCATATCAGATTCGGACTTCCAGGTCGATGCCTCAGGAGGCTGACCTCTCCACTGAACACGAATAGAAGGAAAACTCTTGGATCTCAACTGACGAACCTGCCTGTCTAGAATAGCTACTGGCTCCTCCTCATAAGACAAGTCCTTGTCCAACTAGATAGTGCTGAAATCTAACACGTAGGCTGGATCGCCGTGATACCTCCGAAGCATAGATACATGAAAAACTGGATGCACGGTTGATAAGCTAGGAGGAAATGCAAGTCTATAAGCCACCTCTCCCACTCGATCAAGAATCTCAAATGGACCAATGAACCTAGGGCTAAGCTTGCCCTTCTTCCCAAATCTCATCACGCCCTTCGTAGGCAACACTCGGAGCAATACCCGCTCACCAACTATGAAAGCTACATCTCGAACCTTACGATCTGCGTAGCTCTTTTTCCTAGACTGAGCTGAACGAAGCCTATCCTGGATGATCTTAACCTTGTCCAAGGCCTCCTAAACCAAATCCGTACCTAACAATAGAGCCTCTCCCGGCTCAAACCATCCAACCGGAGACTGACACCACCTACCATATAAAGCCTCATAATGAGCCATCTGGATGCTCGACTGGTAGCTGTTGTTGTAGTCAAACTCCGCTAAAGTCAAGAACTGATCCCACGAACCTCCAAAATCAATAACACAAGCTCGGAGCATATCCTCCAAAATCTGAATAGTCCGCTCGGACTGCTCGTCCGTCTGGGGATGAAATGCTGTGCTCAACTCAACCCGTGTGCCCAACTCTTGCTGAACTGCTCTCCAGGAGCACGAGGTAAACCGCGTACCCCGGTCCGAAATGATAGATGGTGGCACACCATGAATGCGCTGACTTGGTCAGCCTATCAAAAATAACCCATACTGCATCAAACTTCTTCCGAGTCAACGGAAGCCCAGTAACAAAATCCATAGTAATCCGCTCTCACTTCCACTCGGGAAGCTCAATCCTCTAAAATAAACCACCAGGCCTCTGATGCTCGTACTTAACCTGCTGACAATTCAAACAATGAGCCACATATGCTACGATATCCTTCTTCATTCTACGCCACCAATAATGCTGCCGCAAATCCTGATACATCTTCGCGGCGCCCGGATGAATAGAGTACCGGGAACTATGGGATTCCTCTAAAATCAACTCTCGAAGTCCATCCACATTGGGCATACAAACTCGCCCCTGCAATCTCAAAACTGCATCCGCATATAAGGTAACCTGTTGGGCACCTCCACGCTGCACCGTGTCTCTAAGTACACATAAATAGGGATCATCAAACTGCCGATCACGGATACGCTCCAATAATAAAGAACGAGCGACCGTGCAAGCCAACACACGACTGGGCTCAAAAACATCCAATCTCACGAATTGATTGGCTAAGTCATGAACATCCAAAACAAGTGGCCTTCGCTGACTGGAATATAAGCAAGACTGCCCATACTGGCTAACTTCCTACTTAAAGCATCGACCACCACATTGACCTTCCCCGGATGATATAAGATGGTGACATCATAGTCCTTCAACAACTCCAACCACCTTATCTACCTCAAACTCAACTCCTTTTGCTTGAACAAGTAATGAATGCTCTTATGGTCAGTGAACACCTCACACGCCACGCCATACAAATAGTGCCTCCAAATCTTCAAGGCGTGAACAATAGCTGCCAACTCCAAATCGTTCACTGGATAGTTCTTCTCATGAATCTTCAACTGCCTCGAAGCATAGGCAATGACCTTGCCATCCTGCATCAACACTGCACCAAGCCCAATACGGGAATCATCACAATAAACTGTATAAGGCCCTGAACCTGTGGGCAAAACCAACACCGGTGCCTTAGTCAGAGCTGCCTTGAGCTTCTGAAAGCTCGCCTCACACTCGTCCGACCATCTAAACTGGGCACCCTTCTGGGTCAACCTGGTCATCGGGGCTGCAATAGATGAAATCCCCTCCACAAACCAACGGTAGTAGCCTGCCAACCCTAAGAAACTCCAAATCTTTGTAGTTGATGCTGGTCTAGGACAGTTCTTGACTGCCTCAATCTTCTTCGGGTTCACCTGAATACCCTCTACTGATACAACGTGACCCAAAGATGCAACTGAACTCAGCCAGAACTCACACTTGGAGAACTTGGCATATAACTGACTATCCCTTAGAGTCTGAAGAACCACTCTAAGGTGCTGCTCGTGCTCCTCCTGGCTGCGGGAGTATACCAAAATATCATCAATAAGGACTATCATGAATATGTCCAAATATGGCCTGATCACTCGGTTCATCAACTCCATAAATGCTGCTGGGGCATTGGTCAACCCAAATGACATGACCAAGAACTCATAATGCCCATACCGAGTATTGAAAGCTGTCTTAGGGACATCGGATGCCCTAATCCTCAACCGATGGTAGCCAGATCGCAAGTCAATCTTGGAGAATACCCTGGCACCCTGAAGCTGGTCAAACAAATCGTCAATCCTCGGCACTGGATACTTATTCTTAATCGTTACTTTGTTCAATTGTCGGTAATCTATGCACATTCTCATCGATCCGTCATTCTTCTTGACAAATAACACTAGCGCACCCTAAGGCGAGACATTGGGTCTAATGAAACCCTTCTCTAGCAAATCCTGCAACTGGTCCTTTAACTCCTTCAGCTCTGGAGGGGCCATACGATATGGCGAGATAGAAATGGGCTGGGTTCCCGGAGCCAAATCAATACAGAAATCAATGTCCCTGTCGGGTGGCATACCCGGCAGGTCTGAAGGGAAAACATCTGGAGACTCCCGGACAATAGGCACAGAATCTATAGGAGGGACCTCAACACTGGAATCACAAACATAGGACAAATAGGCCAGACACCCCTTCTCGACCATACGTCGAGCCTTCACGTACGAAATAACGCTGCGGGTAGAGTGACCTGGAGTGCCTCCCCACTCTAAACGAGGCTTATCCGGCAAAACTAAGGTCACAGTCTTGGCATGGAAGTCCAAGATAGCGTGATAAGGTGACAGCCAATCCGTACCCAATATTATATCGAAGTCAACCATATCTAAGAGCAACAAGTCTACACGGGTCTTAAGACTCCCAATCACTACAACACACGAACGATGGACTCGGTCGACCATGATAGAGTCACCCACCGGTGTAGACACATATACAGGAACACCCAATGCATCACTAGGCATGACCAAACATGCTGCGAAATAAGATGAAACATATGAATATGTAGACCCTGGATCAAATAGTACCGAAGCATCTCGATCATAAACCAGAACTGTACATGTGATTGACTGCATCTGAAGCCTCAGCCTCGGGCCTATCCTGAAGAGCATAACAATGGGGATGGGCCCCACACCCTGAACCGTATCCCTAGGTCGATCTGCCACTAGCTGGCCTCCACCCCTCGTGGTCTGAGCTCCACCTCTATGACCTCTACATCCACCTCTAGTACCTCTAACCCCGCCTCTAGCTGGCTGGGCTAGCTGTGGAGCACTTGGTGCCTGATCCATGGCACGAGAACCCTGGTGCTGAGAACTGCTTGGTGCTCGAGGCAAAATCTAGCAACATGACCAGTGTCACCACAAGTGTAACTAGCCCTCAGCTGCTGAGTCTGCTGTCCCTGTCGACCTGAATGACCTCCACGGAAACTCTAAAGTGGCGGTGCGCTGATAGGGGATAGCGATGCACTGAATGACTGTTGATCAGAAGAGTGTGCCTGAGAACCACAACCACCTGATGTACCGTGAGAAACCTGAAGGGCCGAGTGAAAGGGCCTAGGAGGATGGCCTCTACCATATGGATCTCTACCTCCAGACGAGGTACCACTGAATCTACCGAAATGACGGGCTCTCTTGTCTTCCCCGTGACCACCTCCCTGTGACAGAACCATCTCAACTCTGTGGGCCACATTGGCCGCCTCCTGAAAACTAATCTCACTACCAGTCTCCCTAGCTATCTGGAGACGAATCGGCTGAATCAAACTATCAATAAATCTCCTCACCCTCTCTCGGTGAGAAGTATGACATGGGCATGGCGAGCTAGATTAATAAACCTGGTCTCATATTGAGTGAACATTATAGAACCCTGCTGGAGGCGCTCAAACTGCCTCCGATAAGCATCTCTCTGAGTAACGGGGAGGAACTTCTCCAGAAATAACTCTGAAAATTGCTCCCAAGTCAAAGATGGCAACCTTGCTGGTCTAGCTAAACAGAAATCCCTCCACCAAGTCTTGGCAGATCCAAATAGGCGAAATGCAGCAAAATCAACTCCATTGGACTCAACAATGCCCATGTTCCGAAGAACCTCGTGGTAGCTATATAAGAAATCCTGGGGGTCCGCAGAAGAAGCACCACTGAATGTAGTAGTGAAGAGCTTGGTGAACCTATCCAGCCTCCACAAAGCATCTGCGGACATAGCCGCTCCATCGTCAGTCTGAGCAACTACCCCCGGCTAAACTGCCATAGCTGGCTGAACCACTGGAATCTGACCCTGGGGAGCTACCTTCTCCAGAGTACGTGTAGCAGGAGTCTAGGCTCCTCCTCCAACCTGAGAGGTGGCTGGTGCTACAGGAAATAATCCTACTCGGGTGACACTCTCCATGAGGCCTACCAATCGGACTAGAGCATCCTGAAGAATTAGGTAGCAATAAACCCCTCTGGGACCTGAGCTGTGGCAAGCGGGACTACTGGGGCTGGGGCCGGAACCTCCTCGTCAAAGTCGACCTGAGGCTCCGCCACTGGTGCTGTTGCTCGGGGCTGAGCTCTGCCCCTACCTCGGCCTCTAGAACAACCTCATCCTCTGCCCCTAGCGGGAGCTACCTGGGACTCGGACTGCTAATCGAAAGATGAAGAAGCACGTGTTCTCGCCATCTGTGAAAGAACAGAGTAGAAATTCAATTAACATTGAGAAATAGAACTGCACGACAAGAAAGAACAAATGTGGAACTTTTCCTAACTCTATAGCCTCTGGGGGATAAATACAGACGTCTCCGTACCGATCCCTCAGACTCTACTAAGTTTGTCTGTGAGTTGTGAGACCTATGTAACCTAGTTCTCTGATACCAACTTGTCACGACCTGTATTTCCCACCCTCGGAAGTCGTGATGGCGCCTACTTGTGGAAGCTAGGCAAGCCAAACTTGATTACTTTTCGTGTACAATATAATCCCCTTTTAACAATTTATGGCAACAATATAAAAACGGTGAAATTTAAATAATAGCGGAAGTCTTCACTTTAAAAACTGAATCAAAATACGGAATAGTCAATATAAGCCTCTACCCAAGACTGATGTCACAATACTCACGAACTGCTAAAAATACTAAATACAACATCTGAAAGAAAACATAAACTGTTTTTCTCGAACATAATGAGATAACAGATTAAAAGAGAGGATAAGGGAGACGCTGGGCCTACGGACGCCTAAAAGGCTACCTCGGTATCGCTGGGTTGAAGGACTACTCCCACACTAATGTTGTTGTTGCTGCCCAAAACCTGGATCTGTGCAAAATAGCACAGAGTGTAGTAACAGCACAACCGACCCCATGTGTTGGTAAGTGTCTAGCCTAACCCCAGCGAAGTAGTGACGAGGCTAGACCAGACTACCATATAAACCTGTGCAATTTCATATACATACAGCGGAATCAAAATACAAACAGATAAACAATATGGGAGGGGAAGCATGCTGTGGGGAGTATAATAATTTCCAAGTAAGAGTCGTCCAGTAACAAAGGAAAATAACACAACTCAATAGTATGTAATGAAACAGAAATTAACAAGTGCATGATATCACCCTTCGCGCTTTTACTCTCATACTCACCAAGCAATAACATGTGCACGACATCACCCTTCATGCATTTACTCTCATTCCTTACATATATCAATAGAATCGGCAGGGAGTGGTACATCGTGTGGCACGGCATCACCCTTCGTGCTTTTACACTTTCTTCTCATAATAATCAAACAATGCACGGCATCACCCTTCGTGCTTTACACTCTTTCCTTACCATAAACAATAATGCATGACATCACCCTTCGTGCTTTAACACTCTTCCTCACCCCAAACAACAATCACAAACAAGGGGCAAGGGAATTAACAATTTATAAATAGAAATCCCGGCAAGGGAACACAATTAAATAATAAATTCCGGCAAGGGCATGACATTAATAATCTCAACATCCCGGCAAGGGAGCATTTCAATAACGCGTTCTCTTCTTTCACTTTCATTTCACACTTTACATTATCACTTGAGCCAATGCTCCAAAGATTTACTCATCTCATATAGCTTCACAATTTGTATTTCAACTCGAGCCAAAGCTCCATGAAATTTAAAGATCATATTTTCCTTTCACATACTCTTGGCAACATATAGAAATCATCAATCAAGCATGGTAGTTATAACAAAACCAAACATTTGCAATATAAGGACTCACGGTCATGCTAGACACCAATGTATAGATACTCGTCACCATGCCTATACATCGTACTCGATCAATTTCCACATAGCAAATAAGACTCAACTCCTATTCCCTCAAACTAGGGTTAAACTAAACACTTACCTCGATGCCTTGAATTTCATTCAAACTTTAACTATCGCTTTACCCCGTGATTCCACCTCCAGTCCGCTCGAATCTAGTCATAAATTACTCAATTACTTTAATAAACACTAAATGAATCAATTTGATTGCATAAAAATAAATTTTCTAAGTTTTTCCAAAAATTCCAAAATCGCCCCCGGGCCCACGTGATCAAAATTCGAGGTTCGAACCAAAACATGTTTACCCATTCCCCCACGAACTAAAATATGTAATTTGTTTTGAAATCGGACATCAAATTGAGGTCCAAATTCCCAATTTGTAGAAAACCTAGGTTCTATCCAAAACCCCCAATTTCACCCATGAAAATCATTGATTTTAAGTGAAAAACATGTTAAATGATGTTAATGATTGAAATAATTGAGTAGAAATTGACTTACAAATGATTTTGGATGAAACTTGTTCTTGAAAAATCGCCCAAGGAGTTGTATTTTGAAAGTGGGGTGAAAAATGACTTAAAATTCGACTAAGTATGAAATATGCTGGGCTGCAGATGTCGCATTTGCGAACTGGGGTTAGCAATTGCGAACTCCGACCAAATTATGGGGAATGCGAGATCTTGTTCGCATTTGCGAACACTGGCTAGTTTGCGGGTCTTCGCATTTGCGACTATATCTTTGCGTTTGCGAAAAGGCCAGGCTCGCATTTGCGAACCCAGTGAAATGTCCCCCTTCCCCGCTAATGCGATGCCAGGATCACATTTGTGAGGCCTGCTTTGCAATTGCGAAAATTGCAGAACTGAGATGCCAGATTTTCTCAAGTTAAAAAAAAAATGCACTCCGACGCCTATCCAAAACTCACCCGAGCCCTCGGGGCTCCAAACTACATATGCACACACCCCCAAAAACATCTTACAGACTTACTCGCGCGATCAAATCGCCAAAATAACATCATATACATCGAATTAAACCTTAAAATTCATAATTTCTTTCAAGTTTTGACAAACCATCAAATTTTCATTTTAAGTCTGAAACACATCAAACGACGTCTGTTTTCAACCAAATTTTGCAGAAAGCGCTTAAATCACATATAAGACCTATTTCCGGCCCCGGAACCAAAATACAGGACTGATACCAATACATTCTAATCAAATTTCATTTCAAATTCCCTTAAATTTTTTTAGAAAACAATTTCACACAAAATTTTATTTCTCGGGCTCTGGACCTCGAAATTCGATTCCGGGCATACGCTCGAGTCCCATATTTTTCTACGGATCCTTCGGGACTGTCAAATTACCGGTCTGTATCCATTTACCCAAATTATTGACTGAAGTCAAATTTATTTATATTAATATTAAAATTTAGCATTTTTCACACATAATTCATATTTAAACTTTTCGGCTACGCGCCCGGACTGCGGATGTAAATTGAGGTAACCCTAAATGAGGTTTTCAAGGCCTCGGAAGCACATAAAGAGTAAGAAAACAAGTGATGACCCTTTAGGTCGTCACATTTGACTGCATGAACTTAGCCAACAATGAAAGCATTAGGAATAAAATAATAACTTACAAAAGCTTTTCTTTAAAATGCTTTTTAGCCAACTGTGTTGGCTGTAGCGCTATCTCGGTTTGCAAATAGCCAAACAGTAGCTGCACAAAATACATGTAATTAGGAGGAACATAAGAGTCATCGAAAACTAAACTTTCTCTAGCAACATAGCATTTGGATAGGAAATTGCACCAATTGCATTGTCAGACATATTCCAACATTATTGCTAACATTCCCAGAAATTGTTAGTTTCGTTCTGTATTTGGTTTGAAACAATAAATACGTGATCTTTGACCAAAATATCAAATGCATTATATAATATTTAAAATGAAACAGAATTCAACTTTTAGTAACATTTGTATTGTTTCTACAACAACTTTTATTATTTAAAACTGAAGTAGCATATGCCTAATTTAGGTCCAACAATAAGCAGCAGATGAGTGCTAATTGTGAAAATATAGGTCAAAGTTAACAATAACTATTAAATCTCATCAAGCAATCTTATACCTCCCGATTTGAAACACAACTACTAGCTCCATCAGTTCTCAATTGTGATGCTAGCCTCCTGGTGTCTCCTATATCTATTATATAAATTCTCATATTTTAAATGAATATCATCAATTTATTTACAACTACGATATAGTAAAAATATAATGAACATTATTTTATTTTTTTTGATAAAATTTAACTTTATTTCTGGGGAAAAAACTCAGTATATGCACTAATCTTTGCAAAAACCCTCTCTATATGGACGGACATAAAGCCCCATCCTCTATCACTACTTCTATAACCACCTATCTACATATCTAGCTCAGACTACGGATAGAAATTGAGTGCCTGTAGCTTCTTCTCCAATTTTAACCACTTTGAGCCTCTGCAATGTATGTCTTGAACGATCATCCTCACTATTTCTTCTGCTTTCCTTTTCTTCTTTTTGAAAATTCTCCAGTTCCTTTCTTTCCATAGGTAGTATACATCTCCAGCTAGGATCATTCTGTGAATGGCGGCATCTGCTTTCCTCCCTGCTGCATATGTACTGGCCCATTGTATTTCTTCCGACCATATCCAGGCTCTTCTCCCTGTTCCTGCCCAGTTCAGTATCTTCTCCCATACACAGCTTGAAAACTTGCATGTAAAGAATAGATGGTCATGGCTTTCATCAACTGTTTCACATAAAACACATTCTGCATTTCCAATACTCCCCCATTTTATTAGTCTGTCCTTTGTGTATAGCCTGTTTTGGACAGCTAGGTACATAATGAACATCCACCTTGGGCTACTATAATTGTTACATATTAGTCTCCTCCAAGTAACCTTTGTGAATTCACCCCTCATCTTGTTGTATACAACTCTTATTGAGTAATCCTTCCCGGACATTACTTCTTCAACATTGATTCCTCCTTCTGTCAGATACTTCCCAGCTTTTAGAATCTTTTAAGTTGTCCATGCTGCTTGATTGGCCTTCACATTCCATGTTTTCTCCTTCTTTATATAATAGGTATGCATCCACTTGATCCATAGGCTGTCCTTCTTGTTGCATAGGTTCCACATCTGCTTCAGAATTGCTGCTTTGTTCCAAGTGACTATGTCTGTGATGTTCAAGACTCCTGCTATTTTTGGCCAGCACAGTTGTGTCCATGCAACCAAAGCCTTCTTGCTCCCCTCTACCTCCCCTGTCCATAAGAACTTTTTGCAGATACTTTCAATCTTCATTAGGATCTTCTTTGGCAAAGGAAACACTTGCGACCAGAATGATTGTATAGCTAGTAACACACTTTTGATCATTTGTAGTCTACCTGCATAGGATAGAAATCTAGCTGTCCAGCTTTGCACTTTTGCTAGGATTCTGTCCAGTAGAGGTTGACACTGGTGAATTGACAGTCTTTTTGCACTCAGTGGTACTCCTAAGTACATGAAGGGTAATTCACCCAGGGAGAATCCCAAACTTGCCAGTATTTGCTGCTGCATATGTCCTGGCACCCCTCCAAAATATATGCAACTCTTTCCTTGATTTGCAACTAATCCTGATGCTGAAGAGAACTGCTGGAAACATTTATTAAACATCAGAGCTGACTTGAGATCTCCTCTACTAAACAATAGAAGATCATTTGCAAAACTGAACTGCAGGATATTGAGTTTCTCACATTTCGGATGAAAGTTGAAATCTGGTGTGTGCTGCAGGTTCTTCAATAGCCTTGTCAGATACTCCATAGCTAAAACAAAAAGGTAAGGGGATATGTGATCCCCTTGTCTCACCCCACGTTTGGCATCAAATGGACTAGTTGGCTTACCATTTATCACAATTGAATAGGAGATTGTAGATACACAAGCCATTATCCATTTTATAAATTGGTCTGGTTATTCATTGCTGCCAGCACTTGTTCTAAGAATACCCACTCCAGTAAATCGTATGTCTTTTGCATATCTATTTTGATCATACATCTTGGGAATATACCTTTCCGACCATAACCTTTCACCAATTCATGTCCTAGGAAAATGTTATCATTTAGAATTCTTCCTGGCACAAATGCTGCTTAACTTTCATCCACCAGGAAGTCCATCACCTTCTGCAGTCTACTAGTAATCATCTTTGATATAATCTTATACAGAACATTACAACAAGATATGGGTCTATACTGTTTGATAAATTCTGGGTTTTTAACTTTTGGTATAAGAGTGACAAGGGTGGTATTGAGTGGCTTATGCATTGTACTAGTTTTGAAGAAACCCAGTACAACTTCTGTGATCTCATGTCCAATTACCTTCCAAGCCTTCTTGAAAAAATAGGCATTGAGCCCATCCTCCCCTGGTGCTTTTGAGTTGTCAATCCCCTTCAGAGCTTCATAGACATCCTCCCTTGTAAATTGCTTTATGAGTTCAAGCTGATGTTTCCTTGTAAGCACAGGTCCTCCTTTCATTGTATTGATGTTAATGGCAGGTAAACTTCTAGTTGATTCCCCCAAAAGCCTCTTGTAGAAACTAATGACTTTCTGTTCCACTCCTTCTTCATTAGTTATCCAGTTTCCTTCCTCATTTTTTATCATTCTGATATGATTTTGAGCTGCTCTTCCTTTCATATTTGCAAAGAAGAATGATGCATTTGAATCCCCTAATTGGAGACATTGTACCCTTGACTTTTGCTTATAAATCCCTTCCTCTATCATACTCCATTTTTCCAGTTCCTCTCTAGCTTTCTTCTCTGCTTCAAACATATCCCTGGTCTGATTACTCTGCCTCATTTGAGCTTGCACATTTGCCAGATCTTCTCTCTTTTGATGTACCTTCTTAGTTATCCCAGCATATTCCTGCCTGTTTAAATTCTTCTGGCTATATTTTATCTTCTTTAAGTTCTGCATTATGCCTTCCATCTTGTTGCCTTTATATCTCCATCCATTCTGCACTACTGATTCAAACTCTGCATGTTCAGCTAGACAGTTATAGAATTTAAATGGTCTCCTTTTGCAATCAGTCTCTTGTCCCAAGTCAATACTCAAAGGTGAGTGGTCTGAAAACTGTGGATCTAAAACTTGCACTTGTACTGGTGCCTTTTCTAGCATCCATTTTGCATTCACAATCCCCCTATCTATTCTACTATATACATGGTTGTTTGTCCATGTAAACCCGCTTCCTACAGTCCCTAGTTCAGTCATTTAGCATTCCAGCATAAATTCTCTGAAATCCTTTATTTCATTCAACTGCACTTCAGTACCGTTCACTCTATCTTCCATACCCTTCACTGCATTAAAGTCACCCATGATTAGCCAAGGAGTGTCATTTGTTCTTCCAGCTCTTTCAGGTTGTTCCACAGGTCATTTCTATTAGTTATTGTATGCAGTCCATAAACAGCTGTAAAAGTAAACTGGACAGAGTCCTTTCCATTCTTCACTATTCCATGTATGAATTGTTGGTGTACCTTCAGCTTCGAGAACATTATTTTTTTAGGATCCCACATCAACCACAATCTACTTTGCCATTTATTGAGCTATTTGCACACCATACCCATCCAACAGCTACTTTTGTAATGGCTTTCTCAATCAAATCATCTTTAATTATGTATTCTATTACTGCTATCATATTCACTTTATTCACATTTATGAACTCCTTCATCTCCTTCTGCTTATATACTTTATTGATGCCCCTCACATGCCATGTGACTATCTTCATGTTGATGTGGTTTTTTGAGGCTCCTGCCATGTAATCTCCTGTCTCCTCTCCTGCTCTTCTACTTTATCTGCCCAACTGTTCTGTTCCAGCATTGGACCCCCCCCAAAGGAGTGAATCCATTTGTGATTTGTAGTGCCACTTGTTGTTGATTGATCTGCTTGCTATGAGATCCTCTTCCACTTGCCTTTTGCCATGCTTCTTTATTATTTTCCTCTTTATCATTATGCTCCTGTTGGTTATGATTCCCTTTTTCCATCTCATTTTGTTTATTTGGCTCCTTTGCTACCCTGAACTACAGTCTTCTGCACCTTGGTCTGTTGCAGCTGACCACCTTTATTTTGTGGTGGTCTTTGGTACTTTTGTTGTTCATGCCCCTGAGTTCTGTCTTGTGGTTCCCCATGCCCTTTCATATTGCTACAGTCATGTCCAACCGTGCAACACTTTTGGCAATATGTTGGTACCCAGTCATACTCAACTTTCTGCTCAAAACTTTTCCCCGTTGGATCCTGAACCACAACACTCTTAGGAATTTCTTTATATATATCCATCTCTATTAGCACCCTATCATACGAAATTCTGGCTGTGCTCGATGTACATTCATCAGCATAGATTGGACAGCCTAATGTACTTGCTATCCTACTTAGTATAATCCTTCCCCAGCAATTCAGTGGTAAGTTTGGAAAACTCACCCATAGTGGAATTTCTTTCAACACTTCATCATAGAAATTAAACTCTGCAGTCTATGATTTAAGAATAATAGGTTTGTTACCTATTGTGTGTAGGCCTGTGTACAACACTTTATTCTTGTCCTCAATTGTATTGAACAACACCACAAAGTATCCTTCATTGTGATAGAATACTCTAGGTTTCGCAGCAAAATTCCAATTCGAGGCTATGAATCTCTCTATGGTCCCAATTGATGGTGTTGCTCCAATGACGTACATCACAACTGCCTTTCTCCACTTCTCATTCTCCTCTTCCATCTCTTCCTGCTGCAATTGGGCTTTTTTTATCCCATCATGTATCATTGGAGGGATAAAAACAAGGTACATTCCTCTTTCCGCTAGTCTATTTCCAGCAAAAAGCTTTGTCCATGGCTTCTCTATCTTAGTTCCAGTCTTCTCATTTTCCCCCTGCCCTTTCTGCTCTTCTGCTCCTTGTCTGCTTGTACTAGCTTGTCCTCTCACTGATACTTGCTTTGCACCTTGCTTCTTAGCTGCTGCATCAATAGTACCTAATGGAACAGTGTTCAATGAAACCGTACTCGATCCGAACATTCCAATTGTTATTATAGGCGTCGAATTAGGGGAGTTCCTGTTGCTACTGCTCAAATTCACAAGTGATCTCGCCTTGAACTTCCTGCTAGATCTGCTTGAATCAAACTTTTCCCTTTATCTTTACTTAGGGTTTGCTCTGCTTAATTACTTTTTCCTTTCACGTTGTTACTGCTTCCTTAACCTATATACTCTGCCAATTGCAACTTCGTCGTGTTCTTCCTTGGTCGTCCTCGTCCCATTTCCGATCAGCGTATTTTAGCATTCATGCTTAAAATGCGCCAAGAGAAGGAGAGAGAAGGCTTCACTATAGTAATTAAGTACTCTATAATGAACATTATTAATATATACTAAAAAGCTGAAGCAATTGTAGATATTTGGAAGCAATTCAAGTTGCGTATTTAATATACAAAGAACTGCTCCAGCTATTGGTTAAACTATACTGCTAACCATTAAATACACCACTAAATACAGTTCTAATTACCATAGCTGCTGTCAAATCAACCATGAAAGCCAACACAAAAATGCAGCGTAAAGATCCTATAAAAATAGTCCAAAAAGGTAATTTAAAGCCCTTAAAAATGCAGCTCTAAAACCACCAAAGCTGCTGCAACCAGCCATGAATCACCTCTGAGCCTCCATTTAAATCACCCTTAAACTTCATCGAGCCACCACAACTTATAAAGAATAGTCCTATAAATAACCACTTGAAAATTGCTTAAAAGCAGTTCATAGGGCAACAATAACTCATCGGTTAACAAATATATTGAACATTCAATTAGTTCAAATAACTAACATGTTCAGGAAAAAAAATTAACTGAAAGAGTAAACTAAGTAATGATTATATTATACAGCATTTCTTTTCAAAACCTACTTAGAGAAGCAAAAATAAATTTTATAGCTAAAGTCATTCCAGTACAACTAATTATAAATTCTTTTATTGTTTTTACCACTTTTTGAATTTTATCTTGGTCCTAAAAAATTTAATTACATACTTTCCAATGGAGGCATGTATACGATCAACCTATGAAAACAGATTCATTATTAGGATGTATCATATTGCTAATAAATTACATATATGTATGAGTGCACAATTGTGAAGCCAACTTTAAGAAATGGAAAGAAAAATAGTTATACTACACACAATCGTTTCATATATGAGCCAAGTTTCATTATGTCCGTCCTAACAAACTTAATAACAAACTTGAAGATAAAGAGTTTAAGCGATATATGTTATTTGCCAAAGATATATTTTAACATAATGACTGTTATTTAGTACAAAGATTCGCTATAGATGAATTGCATAATTTCTACAGTGAGTTTCATATCAATTAAAGAATATTTTATATAGGATTTGAATTAGTGGCGATTTTCTTAGACACTTAAGATACATAATTGTGAGTCCAACTTTAAGAAACAGATAGAGAAATATTTGTACTACACAAAATCGTTTCGTATATAAGCAAAATTTATGTATGTTCGTCCTAAAGAAATTAATAGCTAACTTTTCGATGATAAACTTTTAGAAACAGAATACCGGTACTACACATGATCGTTCAATTAGTATATTTTATTGTGGAAAATATATCCATTAAACCAGCAAAGAGAGAAACTTTAAAACTATGTAAAGTTGAATATGTTACCTTTGTATCTTGTAAAATCAACTCAATGTAATATGATATTTCAGGCTTAAAACGACCAAGGATTTCCCATATTTGAACGACTCTAACTTTGAGTTCCATTGCACTAAATTGCTTGAAGTCTGACTAATTTCACGAAGTGTTGTAGCCATATTTGCCAAGTTGAGTATTTTGAGCAGGGAAAAAGGGAATGGAAAATAAAATAAAAGGAGGAGCAGTTGTTTGAGGCATTATTTGCGTAGGAGACAGTTTCTGATTTATGGAGTTAGGTTTTGATGCCCACGTTTGGGAAGACAATCGTGGTGTATTTTTGTTTTCCTTTCTTTCTATTTATTTTTAGGTTTATACTAAATTAAATAGAAAACTAATGAAACAACGTGGGAGTCTATTTTTTTGAATTGGTTAGACATCGTGAAGTGTTTTCTTTCTATTTCTATGTAAAAGGTTATCTGTGAATAACTTATATAGGTGATTCTTTTAAACTTTGTAAGTTTTTTTTTTAATTCTAATTTATTCTTTGAATCTCCAAATTTATATGAAGTTGGTCCTAAAAGTTTACACATGCTGATATTTCGCCGTGACACTTGGCATAATATCATGAATTTGCTTCTCCTTTTATATATTATAGATTATGAAAAGTAAAAGTAGTTTCAGTTCGACTTTGAACATATTTGATAAGTCCAAAACCAAAACCATCAACAAACAGTTGGTAGATGACCCGTTTAGAAAATAGGGAGCGATTTTCTTATGGTAGTAATTTTAAGAAAAAGGCTTCTGAGAATTTTTGAGGCATCCGGATCGGGATATCCAGGCTCGACAAAGACAGACCCTATTTATTTTGGGGTACCGCAGTTGTCACGGAGCATGGGAAGGACACGCGGCGACAACTCCTTTCAGTCGCCCTTTACATCGTTATTTTTTTTATAGATATATATTTATCTTGTCATTTATTATTTTTTGGTCTTTATTAATTTATATACTCGTTATCATCCCACCACTCCTATCAATGCTTACTCATAACTAAGCAAAAAAAAAGGATTTTTACCTAGCTATACTATAATAGAAACCTATTAACCACCTTTATTTAGGTTCCTTATTAATTACTTTGTTTATCTTTATTTAAAAGTTATATACAAAATTATAATAAAAAAAATCAAGATCCCTTAATTTTAGCATGTCGGTTACACCCCCCCCCCCCATACACTTAAGATTCTGTTCTTTTTTCCTCACTTTCTTAATAATCACCCAAAATCTCTCTTTTATTTTTATATCCCCCCCGCCCCCACACACAAACAAACAAACACACCCAAATTTTCGATTCTTTTCTTTTTCTAAAGGTTTTAAAACCCAATTTCTCTCTTTCTTACTAATCATCCAAAATCTCTATTTCTAATTGATACATAGCAGACGAAATTTAGAATATTGCTCTAGAATCAAGTTGTGGGTAAGTTTGGAATCATGTTTTCTTTCTTTCTTTCTAAACTCTTTATTGTATGTGACTTATATAGGATACATCTTTTTTTTTATAACTAAACTCTTTATTTACCAAGTAAACATATACAGCTCAATACAAGGAAAAAAATACAAACGTGTTGTCTTGGACATATAGCCCCAATCTAGCCAACTAGACATCTTCTCTATTGCTCTAACCTTCTATCATTCACTACTAAGGATAAAAGTTCAGATTCTCCATATTCCTCTTTAAGCTAGGAAACCTCTACCCTCTACAATAGATTTCTTGGATAATATGTCTTTTCAATATCTCACTAGTTCGCCTCTTGTGTTGAAATAGCCTCATGTTCCTCTCCTGCCAAATGCAATACAAATATTCAGCCAAAGTTAGTCTATACATAGCAGCAGTATCAGACTTCCCCTGCCCATATCTCACAACCCATCTCATTTCATCATGCCATCCCATAGATTTCCTGTTAATACCTTGCCATCCCAATATCCTGTCCCAGACAGTTGCAGAGTAACAATATTAAAAGAATAGGTGATTTATGGATTCATCTTCATTGTTGCACAGAGGACATTTCAAATCATCCACATGTTTCCACTTTGCGAGCCTATCCTTTGTAAGTAATCTTTCATGAATAGCAATGTATAATATGAACACCCATCTTGGTGCCCCTAAGTTATTGCATATTAGTCTCTTCCAGATAACTTTTTGAAATTCTCCCCTAATTTTGCAATACATCCCTTTTGTGGAGAATGTAATTATTTGAGTTACCTGCACTTCATTACATCCAGCTTGTTCAAACATTTCTTTCGCATTCAAAATTTTTCTGACCACCCATGAAGCTCTATCCACCCTTGCATCCCATACTCTACCATGTTTGATATAGTAAGCATGAATCCATTTAATCCAAAGTCTATCTTTTTTCCCACATACATTCCATAGATGCTTACATATGGCTGCCCTGTTCTAAGAATATATGTCCAGTAATCCTAGACCCCCAGCAGATTTAGGATAGCATAGTCGATCACACACTATTAAGGCTTTCTTTGACATTTCAGGTCCACCAATCCATAAAAACCTTCTGCATAATGATTCAATCAATTGCACCACTTTCTTAGGTAATACAAAAACCTGCAACCAGAAAATTTGAATGGAAAATAGTACAGATTTTATCAATTGGACACGTCCAGCATAAGATAAGAATTTTGCAATCCACAATGTAATTTTACTTAGCATTCTGTCCATCAGTGGTTTAAATTGTACTACACTGATCTTTTTATCACTCAGAGGGATCCCCAGGTATCTGAAAGACAGCTCCCCTTTTGTGAACCCCAAACTCTGCATTATGTCTTCTTGATCCTCTCTACATACACCTTCAAAATAAATAGAGCTCTTCTTAGTATTTGCTTCCAGCCCAGAAGATTTAGAAAATTCCTGGAAGCATTCGTAAATCATTCTAACCGATATAGGATCTCCTCTACAAAAGAACAACAAATCATAAGCAAATCCCAAATGAGTAACATTCATTTTCTCATATTTTGGATGGAAATTAAAATCTGGTTGTCTTCTTAAATTCTTCATTCTCCTATTCAAATATTCCATGACCAACACAAAAAGAAAAGGGGATAGGGGATCCCCTTGCCTGAGTCTTTTCCTTACTTTGAAAGGGATAGCAGGTATACCATTGATAATTATTGAGTAGGATACTGTGCTGATACAAATCATTTTCCATTTCACAAACACTACCAAAAAATTTAAGCTATTAAGGATTTGCTCCATAAAAGGCCATTCTACCGAATCATACGCTTTCTTCATATCAATTTTCAACATACATCTTGCCGAAATTCCTTTTCTTCCATACCCTTTAACTAATTCATGACTCATAATAATATTATCTGTGATCACTCTCCCTGGTACAAAAGCTGACTGACTGGAGTCCACAAGCATATCTATGACCTGTTGCAATCTATGTGTTAAGATCTTTGATATCAACTTGTAGAGTATAGTACAACATGAGATAGGTCTAAACTCCGATACTTTTGAAGGGTCCTTCACTTTAGGAATGAGAGTAATAGTAGTACAATATATAGGTTCATGCATACTTCCTGTTGAGAAGAACTCTAAAACAACCTTAATAATGTCTTCTCCCATAACTGACCAAGCTTTTTGAAAAATAAAGCATTGTAGCCATCGCACCCCGGTGCCTTCAAGTCATTTATATCCTTCAAAGCTTGGACTTTTTCTTCTTTTGTGACTGGTGCAACAAGGCAGAGTTGTTGCTGTCTATCCAACCCATTGCCTTCCTTCATAATATTAGGATTTATAGCAGGTAATTGAGCTGTTGCAGTGCCCAATAATTTGCTATAGAATGTTGTAATCTCCTCATTAATAGCATCCTGAGTTTACAGCAAAACACCATCTTCATTTATCAAATGTCTTATCTTATTTTGATTTACCCTATTCTTCATATTAGCAAAGAAAAAAGCACTGTTTGAGTCCCCCAATTTCAACCACTGTACTCTTGATTTCTGTCTGAGAATGTTTTCCTCAATAGTATCCCATTTTTCCAACTGTTTTTTGATATCCCTTTCCTGTTCAAAATATAGTTGGTTGTGATCATGGAATCTCATTTGTGCTTGAATCTCTGTTAATTGTTGTCTCAAGGTCTTGATCCTCATATTCACCCTTTTATATTCCTTTGTGTTGATCTATTTCATCTCCTCTTTCATTCTTTTCAGTCTTATCCATACCCTATTCATCCAGCTTCCTCCCATAGGAATTTTCTACGCATCTTTGACAACCTTCAGGAAACTGCTATGTTCAGCAATACAATTGAGGAATCTAAAGGTTTTTGGTCCTTTAAATGTCACCTCATCCAAAGATATACATAAAGAAGAGTGATCCAAAAGATTTTGATCCATGACAATAACCTCCTTTTGTGGAAATCTGATCATCCATTCTAAATTTACTATAGCCCTATCAATTTTGCTAAATACATGGTTGTTTGTCCATGTAAAACATCTCCCAATATATCTCATTTCATTCATGTTAGTATCCTCCATATAGTCATTGAAATATTTAATTTTCATCTCATGTACTAGTGCTCCACCTTGTCCATCTTCAATATGTGATATGGTATTGAAATCACCAATGAATAGCCAAGCCTCCATTTGATTCTGATTCAACTTTCTTAGATCCTCCCACATCTTCTTCCTGTCTTCAATGGTATGCAACCCATATATGGCAGTAAAACTAAATCTCAAGTTTCGTCTCTGAACATTAACTACCCCATGTATATATTGATATGACATACTATCCATAGTATAAGTAATATAGTTAGGATCCGAAATTATCCAGATTCGACCTCTATTACTATAACTATAGTTACGATGCCAACCCTAACTCTTTGCTATTTTCCCAATCGGTTTGACAGCATTCTGCTCCTTTACTCTATGCTCCAGGACTGCTATGATTACTACACTATTATTCTTCATGAACGACCTGAACTCCTTTTGTTTATAGGGTTTGTTAAGACCCCTCACATTCCAAGTTACCAAATTCATATTGGAATAAAAGGAGTGATTAAATCCCTAGGATCCTTACTATAGCTACTTTGCCCACACATCTCCTCATCACTTCTAATATGCCCTAGATGCTGAAAATTTTGTTCACTGAGAGGGCTGAAACCATTTGATACATTCACCCCTTGCTCAATTACATTCTGTACTCCTTTCATGGCAAATTTCTTCCTTGCAATTTGCCACTGATCAGCTGCAGATTCTATTGGTTTGGACTCCTGTGCACTCTGAGATCTCTTCTCTGTTGGCTCAAGTTTATCCCCTTTTATAACTTCCTCCTGTCTATCAATATTTTTCTCATTTTTCTTTATCCATGTTTGCCTTGTAGTCTTTGTCTTTTGGACTGCAACTGGGAAGGGCTTTTGCATTGGCCTACAAGTATGTTCAACCTGTAAACAATGAAGGCAATATGCTGGAACCCAATCGTATTAAACTCCTTGTTCAAAAATCCTCCAATTTGGATCTAACACCTTGGTTATATCTGGCAGCTCTTTAGTAACATCCATCTCAATCAAAATTCTAGCATAGGAAATTCCTTCCACTTTCGTAGTACATTCATTAGCATATATGGGAATCCCTAAACCACTTCCAATTCTACTCAGTGAATCCATTCCCCAGCAGCTCAAGGGGAGGTTTGGAAATTTCACCCATAATGGAATAGTTTGTAGAACTTCAGATTGGAAATCATAACTAGTTGTCCATGGTTTGATTATTATTGGCTTATTGTTGATTGCATAGGGCCCTGTAAATAGTACATCATCCCTGTCTTCCATACAAATTAACCTCACTACAAAGTATCCATCATTGTGATAGAATACTTTAGGTTTTGCAACAAAATTCCAATGCGCAACTATGAATCTCTCAAGGCCTCCAATGGATGGAGTATCCCCCACCACATATAGTATCACTGCTTGTCTCCATTTTTTATTTTCCTTTTCTATTTCCTACTTATTAAGTTCAATAATATTCTCCCCATCCTTAACAATTGGAGCAACAAAACTCAAATTCATACCCCTTGCTGCCATTTTATTACTCGCAAACAAAGTTTTTCATTCCCTCACTCCAGTGGGATTAACTTCCCCCTCTGCCCCCTTCACCAATGGTGCTTCTTCCTCTGGTTTTTTCAAGTTTACCTCCAAATTTGGCCCGTTTTTTATTCCCCTAGAATTAAGCTTCCCCTCAATTATTTTCGTTAAATTGAAACACATCCGAGCACCAGTTGCTATATCTACCTTTGAATTTAGCCCTTGTTCAGTATCACTTACTATTGCATAGCTCGTATCTGCACCCACATGCTGCATCACTATTCCATTGGTTATCAGTTGAATTCATCTCCCAGAATTCGAGTTCATTTTCCCTGTGCCTTCCACCCCAGTGCTCATCGGAGTTCGGATCTCCTTCCCCTAATTACCAAAGGTGGCCAAGTTCCATTGCAACTCCCATTTGTTCCGTAGAAATTATTACTTCCTTTGCTCCTCCACATCGTTTAATGGCTTCACTTGTCTGTTGATGGCCTGCCTGAGCCTTCCCAGGCTCCTTCCTTAGTCTTCCTCTTCCCATTTCTGGCTAGGCGTACAATAGCAAAGCACGCTAAAAGTACGCCGAGAGCAGTTCCCCTCGAGTAGTACAATTATTATATATGATACATCAATACTGTCACACCTCCTTTTTCACTACACCCGCAAGGGCATAAAGGGAATTTTTCCAATTAAAGGACAATCGGAACGGGATTTAATTATTAAAGTTCAGAATCACCACTTGGGAGATTAATGGTGTCCCAAGTCACCGGTTGAATCCCAAACCAAGGAAAAATATGACTCTGTTAACAGTCCGCGAACTAGAAATTCGAGTAAGGAATTCTATTAACCCGGGAGAAGGTGTTAGGCATCCCCGGGTTCCGTGGTTCAAGCACGGTAACTCAGCTGTCATATTTAGCTTATTTATTTGATTTTAATACATGTTTAACCTATATGCTTTTAACTTTAAACCGCTTTTATTATTTTTATTTTAAGAGAATTGCAACGTCGTGAAAACATGTCTCGAACCACGTCACATAAATGGACCCGCGGTTGTTGACACGTTTCGACTCCGTTGAGATTTGGATTTGGGTCACATAAATGTGCACCCGAATTTTAGGAAGGTAATGTTATTAAAGTGCGCGCCTAAAGAGACTAAAGCGTTTTTATCTTTGGGGAAGGCCATAAAATTCGCTAAACAGCCCATCTCGAATTCTAAGTATTTTAATATAACCATTTATCGAGGGCCCCGCAATTGTGTATTTTGTTTAGCGAGGTTCATCTCCTTTTATTTTAAAAGGGTAAACCTAAAGGCAACTATGATTTTTCTATTTTATTGGTCTCTAATAACAAAAGAAAAGTCCTAATTAATTAATATGTATGAAAAGTTTTTTAAAAAACCGTAATACAATTTCAAACAATTAAGCCCGAAACTTGAATGAGTAAAGGAAACAATTTTAAACAAAAGCCTTCGTTTCGTTGTTCAGGGATTGGGTGGACTGGGCCTCAAAGCAGTCCAGTTACACAAAATGCACTAAAGTGGGCCAGGTTTTTAACCTCTTAGAAATAAAACGTCATTGGGTCAAAGTGAGCACATCAGCGAAGTTTAGATTACAACACCTTACCACTGATGATCTATACCTATACTAACCAATTTGTCTCACAAATCGTCCACAAGAGTAACTATACTGTCCTGATTTTAAAATGAACAAAGGTACTAACAATTTCACTTATGCTTGTAATTATAAGGCAAATAATATACCTTCCTAATTGTGACGCTTTTAAATGACTTCATAAACCAGCTAATGAGAAAATAATTAAGACTAACGTGAGCTACTAACTTCTACTACTGACCTAGAATTGTCAAAACTATTGCATTATGAAATTACTTAGGACGTATGTTCAACTAAAAATAGAACTCAACGTGACAGCACACCAATTCCAGCTTAACTGCAAACTTAAACTTGTTTATGATTTTGAGTTTTTAGACAGAAAATTGCTAATCTAAACCAGTATTAACCATACCAAATCTAAGGCTAAATAACTACAAATCAACAGTCCAGCAATCTACATAATACAGTTCTGCCAGTTCAGTTATACATTCAAATTGATTACATCGTATAGCAAACCAAATCATATAAAACTGCTAAAATGTAATGAGATTCACAAACGACAGATATATAGCAGAAGCTCCAGTTTCATTTCATTTTCCAGCAAGAGATCTACATAATACTAAGTTTCACGATAAGTACCTAGAATTAAAATGCAAAATGAAGAAGTAGTGAAAGTCAGTTGAAGCAGTAGTGAATAACAGCCCAGATTTAACACCGCAAATCAAGTTCAGTTCCAAAAATGCCGCAGGATTCAATCAACAACAAATCAGACAGCAGCAAATGAAAACCACGTATAATTGAACCCAAAATGACTTCACAAAACCCAAACAAACATCACAGAGATGCAGCACCAGTAAATGATCCTAGAATAACTCAATTGCAACCCAAACTAATAGAAATCCAACCAGAAACACCCTTGGAACCACGACAAACAGCTGCAGAACTAAAACTGTAACTCAATAGCTAGGAATTGAAATTCACTTCAGATTCCAATGGAACAGTAAGCTTTTTTTGGTTTTTTGAAAGTTTCTGTTCTTTTTTTTTTTTTGATTGAAGGAAGCTAAAATATAAGAGCAATTTGATCTGAATTTAAATTTCAGATCTGTAGAGCTTGAGGGAATTTTTTGGGGGGAATACTAGGGTTCTAAACTTATTCAACAAGGCAGAAATGACTGGCTTTTATAGGCAAAATAAGGGGTGGGAAGCTTCTAGATTGCCCTCACACTTTTTCCCTCTTTTAGTTTCAGATTTCATCTACTAGACCTTCAATTTTTGACTTGTTTCTCAAGTTACTGCCCTAAGTTTACTGAAATATACCCTAAAGTCTTATTCTAGATGAGTCTTAACTATTCTAGTGTTATCTATAATATTCCTTTTATCTAAGAGTACCCAGAATACCCCTAACCATCCTCTGAAGTTACCAACCAATTCTAATCAGCTATATCCAATTCAGTTTAACCTAAAACCTAAATTCATTAAGGCTAACCAGTGAACTAAAGAAGATTCTGATTAACTACAAACAAATTAACATTAATTGAACCCAAACAAAATTGGCTACAAACTATTAAAATAGAAGATTAAGTTGATATCTAAATTTTACTAAGTCAGAACAAATCGTAACAAGCATTGAATATCAAAACAACCAATCCCAAAGTCATACTATTAATCCGACTAGAATTCGAAACGAACTAAAATCAAATAAACAAACAGAAGGAAAAATTAAGCACAAAACTAGAACCCAAAAACAAGAACTAAAAATGATCAAAACTAAATGAAAATTAAATTAACGATTAGCAATTATGAGAACACAAGAAGGAGGAAAACAAAAGAGAAAGAAACACACTCACCGGACTGCCCTTGATCGGATTGATCTCAGACCCTTGGAATTTTGGACTACAACTTTCTTAATCATGTGTTTTCATATGACAACACATGATTAAGGGCTATTATAGCCCAGAATCAAAGAAAACTCCAACTCCTAGAATTTTAGGATTTTTCGGCCCAACTTTGATTTGAAATTCGCCGCGTTCTGATGATATTTGAAGAAAGATGGTTGCATATTTGGGCTAAGGGGGTTGAGGAGACTCGGTGGTGTATGTTTGGTGGAATTTGGCGAGTTAACGTTTTGGTCCGGATTTTCGATTTAAGATTCGAAACGATTGGTGGGGATTCGAAGGAAAAAGTTGTGGGGGCTGAAAAGAGGAGTTCATGGGGAGTCTATGGTGTAAATTTCAGGGGATTTTGGAGACTTGCCGCCGGCGTAGGCGATTTCCGGCCGGCGGCGGACGGTTGAAGCACATAGAGGGTACGAGGAAGACGTGTCTTGTCTCTAGGGTTTTGAGACATTTTTATTAAATGGGGGAATTGATCTTGGGCCGTTAGATTATAGAGATGGACGGCTAAGATTAGTGGATGCCAAAACGGCATCGTTTTGACGAGTAACAGGGCAGACCGGGTTGGGGTTGGGCCTGGGTCAGTTTGGGTGTGGTTTTGATTTGTTTGGGCCACGCTAACAACCCAATTTCGTGGGCAGCACCTTCCTTTTCTTTTTACTATTTTCTTTGTTTTCTTACTTTCTTTTGTTTTCTTTTTTTCTCTTTTTCTATTTATTTATTCAATATTTATATTTTTGATTTTTGTGAAATGCTAAATAAAACCAAATTGATTCCTAACATTGTTATTCAATTCTCCAAATTCCCTAATTTCTAATTAAACCCAAATTAAGAAAAATTAAAACTAAAAATGAAAAAGGGCCTTTTTGTTATTTTCTTTATTTTTGTCCTAAAAACAACTTAACCACTAACTAATCCTAAAATTTGAGATTAAATCCTAAATGCAAAATGCCAAATGTATATTTTTTATTTTTCACATGAATTGAAATGCACAAATAAAATTCAAACAATTAACAGAAAATAACATAACATTCACCAAATTGTAAAATAATGAAAAAAAAATCATTTTGTTTGAATATTTGGGAATAATTCATATAGGAAAAAAATCACGTGCTCACAGCTGCCCCTCTTTGCCCGGAAATACGAAAAGTTTTCGTGCAAAGATAAGTGAGCGGAAACGAGAGATTTTTGCCCGTTTGAATATTCCGTGCGAAGCATTTTTGAAAGAGTTGACTGCACCCTGCTTCGGAGGTTGCCTATATATCCTGGGCTAAACAGGAACCAGGTCAGTGTAGTTCGGGAAGGTCTGGTAGCTGGGACTACCGGGAGCTGTGATTTCACTGATGTTGCTGCTGCTACTGCTCGCTGACCTCCTTATTACACCGTATCAAAATAAGAGAAGCTAGCCTAAGCTATGATCTATGAATTACAAAATGGTCATATCTATGTATTCAAACTTGCTCTTGTGTTGCCTTGAACTTGTATTCTTCCGCTGGAATTCTTGTATTGTTGCCTTGAATTGTGATTGACGATGCTTTTTCACTCCTCCAAGTGATGCTTGACTGCTACCATTTGAAATATGTGCCTCTGTTCTCCAGGCGAGCTCCTGATTGCTAACGCTTGAAAAGTATTCCCTTGTTCTCCAGGTGGGCTCCTGACTCCAACAAAACAAACAAATAAAGAAAATTTTCTGCCCCAGTTTGGTGACTGGGCACAACATGTTATCCAATATCAAAATTAAAAAACTAAAATTCAAATAGTATTTCCCTTGTTCTCTAGGTGGGCGCCTGACTGCTGAAGCTTGAAGAGTTTTCCCTTGTTCTACAGGTGGGCTCCTAATTGCTGAACTTGAAAATTATTCCCTTGTTCTCCAGGTGGGCTCCTGACTGCAAAAATAAACAAACAAAGAAAATTTTCTGCCCTAGTTTGGTAACTGGGTACAACATGTTATCAAATATTAAAAATTAAAAGCTAAAATTTGAATTGCACTTCCCTTGTTCTCCAGGTGGGCGCCTGACTGCTGAAGTTTGAAAAGTATTCCCTTGTTCTCCGAGTAGGCTCCTGATTGTTGAACTTTAAAAGTATTCCCTTGTTCTGTAGGTGGGCTCCTGACTGCAACAAAATAAACAAACATAGAAAATTTTCTGCCCCAGTTTGGTAACTAGGTACAACATGTTATCAAACATTAAAAATTAAAAGCTAAAATTTGAATTACACTTCCCTTGTTCTCCAGGTGGGCGCCTGCCTGCTGAAACTTGAAAAGTATTTCCTTGTTCTCTAGGTGGGCTCCTGATTGTTGAACTTGAAAAGTATTCTCTTGTTCTCCAGGTGGGCTCCTGATTGCAACAAAATAAACAAACAAAGAAAATTTTCTGCCCCAATGTGGTAACTGGGTACAGCATATTATCAAACATTAAAAATTAAAAGCTAAAATTTGAATTACACTTCCCTTGTTCTCCAGGTGGGCGCCTGACTGCTGAAACTTGAAAAGTATTTCCTTGTTCTCTAGGTGGGCTCCTGATTGTTGAACTTGAAAAGTATTCTCTTGTTCTCCAGGTGGGCTCCTGATTGCAACAAAATAAACAAACAAAGAAAATTTTCTGCCCCAATTTGGTAACTGGGTACAGCATATTATCAAACATTAAAAATTAAAAGCTAAAATTTGAATTACACTTCCCTAGTTCTCCAGGTGGGCGCCTGACTGCTGAAACTTGAAAAGTATTCCCTTGTTCTCCAGGTGGGCTCCTGATTGCTGAACTTGAAAAGTATTTCCTTGTTCTCCAGGTGGGCTCATGACTGCAACAAAATAAACAAACAAAGAAAATGTTCTGCCCCAGTTTGGTAACTGGGTACAGCATGTTATCAAACATTAAAAATTAAAAGCTAAAATTTGAATTACACTTCCCTTGTTCTCCAGGTGAGCGCCTGACTGCTGAAACTTGAAAAGTATTCTCTTGTTCTCCAGGTGGGCTCCTGATTGCTGAACTTGAAAAGTATTTCCTTGTTCTCCAGGTGGGCTCATGACTGCAACAAAATAAACAACAAAGAAAATTTCTGCCCCAGTTTGGTGACTGGGTACATCATGTTATCAAATATTNTCTAAAATTGAATTGTAATTCCCTTGTTCTTTAGGTGGGCGTCTGACTGCTGAAACTTGAAAAGTATTCCCTTGTTCTCCAGGTGGGCGCCTGATTGCTAAAACTTGAAAAGTATTCCTTTGTTGTCCAAGTGGGCGCCTGATTGTAACAAAATAAACAAAAAAAACAAAATTCTGCCCCAGTTTGGTAACTGGGTACAACATGTTATCAAACATTAAAAATTAAAAGCTAAAATTTGAATTACACTTCTCTTGTTCTCCAGGTGGGCGCCTGACTGCTGAAACTTGAAAAGTATTTCCTTGTTCTCTAGGTGGGCTCCTGATTGCTGAACTTGAAAAGTATTCCCATGTTCTCCAGGTGGGCTCCTGACTGCAACAAAATAAACAAACAAAGAAAGTTTTCTGCCCCAGTTTGGTAACTGG
>MU730144.1:3956-26959 GCA_026770625.1 Nicotiana glauca
ATTCTTTTCTTTCTTTAATTAATTAAAAACCTAAACTAAATTCCTAAATTAATTCAAATTATAAAATTAAGCTAATTATCTAACTATGTAAAATTGATCATTTTTTTTATTTTTGATTAATAGCACAATTAGCTCAATGTAATTAATTCCTAAATGCAAACTAAACCTAAGGTGGCATGAAATTAAAATGTGACATTTTTTATGGTTTTTTTTTTAATAAATTTTTTTTTATGATTTTTTTTTCAAAAATGTTAAAAATGCATGCCATGCAACTAAATAAAGAAAAAATACCTAAAAATCAATTAAAATTATTTTAGTCCATTTTTAGGAGTTACTTTCATATAGGGCAAAAATCACGTGCTTACATGCATGTCATGTCACTAAAATCGGCGTGAAAGGAATTGTAAAATGACTAGAAGAAATGACTAGAAATGGCAGAAAATAGAGAATTGCATTAGACTGATGGTGAAATGGTTGAAACAACAAAACAAGCAGACTAGACTAGAATTACGAACCTAGACGACGCTAAACAAGCTATTATTGCTAAACAAAGCAAAGTGGAAAGATAGAAGGATTTGACTCCCAAGACAATATCCAGATTACAACCCTGAAATAACTCGGACTATCAGAAATGAGATGCAACTAAATAAAGAAAAAATACCTAAAAATTAATTAAAATTATTTTAGTCTATTTTTAGGAGTTATTTTCATATAGGGCAAAAATCACGTGCTTACATGCATGTCATGTCACTAAAATCAGCGTGAAAAGAATTGTAAAATGACTAGAAGAAATGACTAGAAAGGGCAGAAAATAGAGAATTGCATTAGATTGATGGTGAAATGGTTGAAACAACAAAACAAGCAGACTAGACTAGAATTACGAACCTAGACGACGCTAAACAAGCTATTATTACTAAACAAAGCAAAGTGGAAAGATAGAAGGATTTGACTCCCAAGACAATGTCCAGATTACAACCCTGAAATAACTCGGACTATCAGAAATGAGACCAAAATAAACCACCAAAACTCCACTCTGGATAATCGAGAGATGGAGCGTCTTTCCAATTACCATGCCCGGCATCTTAGCCACTGAGTTTCACATCAATATTGCCTAGACCATTATTGATTTTAATCAACAAGTTCCCAAGATAAATCGCATGCTCCTTGCCATTGTCATTGACCATAATTACCCCTTCTTGAATCATTCTTTCTATTTCCCTTTTCAAAGAACAACAATCTTCAATGCTATGCCCCTGGACATTAGAGTGGTACATGCAACCAACAGTAGGATCAAAACCTTTCGCATTTGGGTCTGGAGTATATCCAAGGAGCGGCTTAATCAGGCCAAAATGTTTTAACTTTTCAAACAAGCTTGTATAGGATTCACCGATGGGCGTGAAATTATCCTTATACCATTGTTTCCCTCCATGCCTCAATTTTCTAGGATTGTTGGATGCTTGAAAGTGTTGGGAAGACACACGAGAGTTTTGGGCTGCTGGTGCCTGCTTCAAGGAGTGACTTGGTGGTGGGACAAATGGTCAGATATTATTTGGTGGATGGGGTGGCGTATGTGGAGTTTGGGGACGTTCACGAGATCGGTATTGTGGTTGAAAGCATTTAGCAAGGACGACCACCGGACCCTGTCGTCGGCGG
The DNA here is from genome assembly GCA_026770625.1 of Nicotiana glauca. Lineage (NCBI taxonomy): Eukaryota > Viridiplantae > Streptophyta > Magnoliopsida > Solanales > Solanaceae > Nicotiana > Nicotiana glauca. The sequence continues at coordinate 5,610 of MU730144.1, forward strand.
AGGCTAGGACCTGATGGTTAGACAAAAGATCGGGTGTTGTTCAGGGGATAGGTTTAGGGTTGGTGTTGAGGTTGAACAGGTTTGGCAAGAAAAATTACCGGACCTTTTTGTGGGTAGGGCTTAGCAACACCTTTTCTATTAATGGCAGGACCATCTCGAGCAACCTATTCATTCCACTTGAGCCAAAAATTCTTAAAACTCTCCTTGGGTTTCTTTTCCGTCTGAGATAGGGAGGAGCAATTTAGGGCAAGGTCTTTATTGTACTGAAAATGTTGAACAAAATCTTGAGCCATGTCACCCAACGTAGGCCATTTGCCAACATCGTGACATTTATGCCATTCTAAAGCTGCCCCAGTCAAGCTCTTACTGAAGTATGCCATTAACAAATCCTCTCTATCCCCAACACTTTTCATTACATTGCAGTAGACTCTCAAATGGGCTACCGGATCTCCACACCCATCGTACAAGTTAAAATTTGGCGCTTTGAATCCTGCGGGCAGGCGAATGTCAGGGGACGTAGATAGTTCTTTGTAAGCCATGTTACCATGGCCCATCATTCTTGGAATGTTTTTTAAGGATTGTTCTTTCGGCTTTATAACTATTTCATTTCTCCCTACTTTTTCTGTGACCTTTTCATTTCCGGTATGAAGCTCATCCTGAGGGCTCTTCCCGTACTCATTGTTGGGGGTAATGGATATGTAAGGAAACATTGGTGGTGGCGGGGGTGGTGCCTTCCCAGTCATCCAGGCTTGATACATGTCTGCCATGTGTAGTCTTAACATCCGCACCTCTTCACTCAACCTATTATCCCGTTCATCCACGTGCTGTCGGGCACCGGTACTAACAACATCAATTCTATTGTTGTTTGCCATTGCTTTTGTCCTTGTGTTGCAACGAGGAACTACTGTTTTTTAAAAACCACAAACCAACCACCTTTCTGAAATGACAAAACGAAACCACCATGTTAGCGTTAGGGTATTTAGCATATAGATTTTCTTTCCCTTTTTTCTTGGTTTTCCTCTATTTTCTTTTCTTTTTGCCTTTTGTGGTTTTTTTTTTGGTTTTTGATTTTCTATTTTCTTCTTTTTGTTATGGTTAAATCCTACATGGATTGCCTATGTATCATGACCCCGCATGAATCAGACCGGTAGACTTGAACCTTGTTCCTACATGACCTGATCAATTCGATCAGGCACTCGCCATCTATTTTCATTGTTCAAATCATTGACAACACGAAAAAACCATTGTTCAACTCTTTGACAACATGAAAAAACCAAAAGCTCTACCCTTCCCTTAGAGAAGAAGAGAAGAAAAGCCCAGAGTAAGGGAAGGGAAGTGCTAAAGGGCGGGCATGCTCGACTGAAAGGAGAGGAAAGCTTCTTCACTTTCGGCACGGGCGCGGACTCCGCGATCTCTGGGTCGCCGAGGTTCCTTTTCTTCCGCCTCTTAAGATCCGCTATCTCTATGATTTGATCCTTCGCGTTACGACGTGTAATTAAATTAAATTAAATAAAAAAGGGAGAAACGGTTTCCCTTTCAGTTGATTTTATTCAACGAAGCGTAGTTCTTGCAAATTAAAGAGATATATATATCTATTTTTTTGGATTTTTAAATTTGTTTTTCTTTGAAGGAAAATTACAGAAACAGACTCCAACTACAAACTCGATGATTAAAACTAAATCAACTACATCAAAGCTTTGCATCCTGGAACTCGTGGGGCATCACTCAGCATCGCCACAGGCTTTCGCAAACTGAGAAGATTTCAATGTCAATTGAGACTATTTTTAACAACAACTGGCCATGTAATGGCTTATTTTGGCAAAGGGGCTATTTTTGCGAAATTTGTTTCAGAGGATATACACTCGATGATCAAAATTTCTAATCCTGGGGCCCGTGGGGCATCATTCAGCATCGCCACAGGCCTGCGCAAGACTGAGAAGGTTTCGATGTCATTTGTGACTATTTTAACAAAACTGGCCATGTAATGGTTTATTTGACAAGATGGCTATTTTTTATAAAATTTGGTTTTTTCATTTCTTTATGAAAATGAAAACTCGTTTTACAGATACGGCCTTTCAACACTTCCGAAAGGGAGATTTTAAGGTTGTGCCTGCAAATTCTTTAAAATTGACTCAGGGTGGCTGTTCTTGCAAAACAGCCTTCCGGCGTCCCTTTGAAGGAAATTCGGCTTATTTTAAACAAAAATGACATCACTCAAAAATTAAAATTTTGACATTTTTGGCTATTTTTGCAAAAGGGATGGTTGGACCCGATGAGGGTTGCCTACGTATCTCACACCTAGTGAGAATCAAACCAGCGTAGTTCGGGCAAATTAACGAACTACTAGACTCTTTTTTACATTTTCATTTTTGGCATTTCATAAGCAAAAAGCAAGACTCTTTTTTTTCATTTTTATTTTTGGCATTTCATAACAAAACTACTTTCAAAAGCAAGACTCTTTTTCATTTCTATTTTTTATGGCGAGACAAACTATTTTCCTTTTCTATTTTTGAAAACAAGACAAAATAACGCCTTTTTTTTAATTTTCAATAAAACAACCTATTTTTCCCAAACTAAAATAAAGACTTTTTTTTTAATTATTTCCTTTACTTTTAGTAAAACAAACTAACAAAACATCTCCTTTTTTTATTTTTTTCGAAATTTCGGCAGAGTATCGATAGCATTTGGGCATTGATTTTTCTAAAACTAAACAGTTAATTCTTTTCACTGCTATTTCTCTCTTTTTCTCTTTTTCTCGATTTCACAAAATTTCCAATATTCGAAAACCGGTCAGCATGCGGGCCCAAGACAAATAAATGCAGCACGTAAAATGCATCATGGTGGTCGTTTCATTATCCGGTTACCAGTCCCACACGGACTCAACCCCTATGTTGAGTCCCCTATGTCATATGCACGTGATGCAAATAAGTGCTCCTACTAGGGATCCGGTATGAAGTCAAGTTATTCTAGGTTCAAAATCTAGGTATGTGTTCTAAACTGTGTACCCGAGCGGACAACTCGAATCGAGGAGGGGGCTACGTATCGGGAATCAAAAGGCGATCCAGCTTAGTAACTTGTCCGGCCTCTTTCTTATTTCAAGGTATTGACACTAACAGAATAGGGAGTCTCAACCAGTAAGCACATCCCTGAAGGTGAGAAGAGAAGGGTTTCAGTACAATTTATATACAATTCAGATAATATCAAAGCGGTAAATATTTAGCACATTAAGTATAAACATGTAGGAAAATCAGATATAAACAAATACAACAATTGTTCCGAGCTCGAATTCTTAAACCCTGAACCAAACTTCTGGGTCTGTCTCCCCAGCAGAGTCGCCAGAGCTGTCACACATTCTTTTTTACCTACACCCGTGAGGGCGTAAAGGGAGTTTTTCAAATTAAAGGACAATCGAAACGAAATTTATTATTTAATATTCAGAGTCGCCACTTGGCAGATTAATGGTGTCCCATGTCACCGATTGAATCCTGAACCGAGGAAATTATGACTCTATTGACAGTCCGCGAATCAAAAATCCGAGTAAGGAATTCTGTTAATCCGGGAGAAGGTGTTAGGCATTCCCGGATTCCGTGGTTCTAGCACGGTCGCTCAACTATTGTATTTGATTTCATCTGATTTCAAAACATGTTCTAACTTATGTGCCTTTTATAAGTAACCCGCTTTTTTATATATATTTATTTTTAATAAGAATTGCAACGTCGTGAAAACGTATCTCGAACCACGTCGCACCAGTGCACCCCTGGCTTTTGACACATCTCGACTTCGTTGAGATTCAGATTTGGGTCACATAAATGTGCACCCGTATTTAGGAAGGTAATACTATTAAAAGCGTGCCTAAAGCGACTAACGTCTTTTTAACTTTGTGGGAGGCCGTGAAAATCGCTAAACGACATGCTCCAAATGCTAAGTATTTTAATTAAGTAATTAATGAGGGCCCCGCAATTTGTATTGGGTTTGGCGAGGCTCGTCTCATTTATTATTTAAAGGGCCATCTTAGAGCAAACTATAATTTTCTATTTAAATTTGTCTCTAAAGAATCCTAATTACTTAATATTGTAAACATGGGCTTCAAGTTCAAGTCCGGATTCAAACAAAAGTGAAACTTTTTAGCTTGGACCCGCTACCTAACCCTAAGGGCCGAATATATTACTAAATCAATTTTCTGTTTGGTAAGATTAGCATTAGCAAATAACCACAAGTCTAGGCCCTTTGCAATGTGGCCCAAACGGAGGAAAACAGTACGAGAGACTCGTATTCGACTGGGCCTGTTAGTAACACAACTGGGCCCAATATAAGTAAACATTTTTCAAAGTCTGATCTTAACTTTAACACATTAACAAATGCAACAATTATACTACAACAACCACTGGACCGGCCAAATTGACTCATACGTTGAGTCAGAACAAACTACCAAATATTTTAATTTTCCAACTAATTTCTAAATCTGAATTTCACGTTTAAGTTTGGATTTATACACCTTTAATAGAGCAAATGCTGGTGTTTCGAACTTAATCCCCAAACTGTGCTAAATCCCTCACACGTCATTGGTAAATTCCTTTGGGCCTAGATTTAATCGTAACTCAGTACCTATTAGTGCAACGCCAAATTTCATGCGAAATAGAGTTTACTAGAGCTGTAATAAACCACTACACTAGGCAAATAGCTATTTAAACAATCTAAAGAGATTATGCAAATAAATGTTAAATCTACTGGAGCCATACTAAACAGCTTTACCAACGCAATTACACAAGCAGTTTAGACAGTCTTATTACAGTAATCCAAAAGTCTTAACAACCTAACTGACAAATATTCAAACAATATTTTTTATGATAAGCATAAAAAAGAAACGTGATATAGCAACACGTTCGTGGAATAACTGGTCTATTATATAACTTCTGAAGCGCATAAAAGTGGAGCTGATTCTTCCTATAATATTTGAAGCTAAAAAGGTACCTGGAAGTCAGAAATACAACAGGAAGAGGAGGTCAACAGCAGTAGGTACAATCAGTAAACAACCAGCAGCAATTTTTGTGAACCAGAAGCAGACAGTATGGCACATAGCGTAAAATCACTCTCAAACCATAAAATCAGTTCAAGAACATCCCATGAATGAATTTAGAAACTCAACAGCAGTCGATTTGATCAAAAACAAATTCATTTGACCTCAAGTTATTCAAAATTTAACTAGGAAGCTACATGAAGTCTCAATGTAACAGTATTTTGAACTTTTCTGCAAGTTTTTCTACTGTTTTTTTTTTGGTTTTTCTATGTGAATCAAGCTAAAATCTAGGAAATTCTGATTTGAATTTGAAATTTTAGATCTGCAGAAAGTGAGGGAATTTTTTGGGGGAATATTGGGATTCAAAAAAAACTTCTTTTACAAGGCATCGGGGCTTCTTTATATAGGCAAAGATGGGGCAGCCCTAAGCTTTTTTAGTTTGCATTATTAGTCCCTCTTTTATTTCTTTTTAACCCTCTATTTCTATGACTTGTACTACAAGTTACTACACCTAGTTTATTGAAATCTACATTAAATCCCATTCTAGAAGATTTTATGCCCACTACAATTCCTATACTACCCCTAACTCATCCTGGAAATTACTATTTCTAATAAACCTACCCTTTTCCTATACCCAAACTACCCATGAGGTTCCCTGAAATTTCTACCAGACCTACCCCTTTTTTTTCAACCAGGAATTACTGCCTCCAGCTAACTAAACAAACCCCCTACCCTTGGCCCAAAACTAACTAGAGTTAACTAAAAGGATAATGTGTTCAGCTATATCCAAACAAACTACTTTTAACACTACTTTAATTAATACTAATTAACACTAGTATTGAATTAACACTAAACTAACAATTAATAACTAACATGAAATTGAAGCAAATCCGGATCAAATTCAGAAAGACAAAACAACTCAAGAATCAATATACACAAATTAATACCTTCTTTGAACAAATTAAAAGGAAACTGAACTTTATAGCACTAGACTTTTTTTTTTAAAACTTTTAACAACGTTTACAGCTAGCTATTGAACAAATCAAACCCAATTAATCTTCAAATGAATAAGGTAGGGAGAAACTAAACTAATGATTAGTGAATCGATTGAACTATTAACAGAAGTAGCGGAAGAAAGAAGAACTGAGAATCGACCTAATCATACTACTAATTAACCAATAAACATGAACTATACTAACGAAGATTAAACTAAAGAAAACGAGCAAAGAAACTGATAAAACAATAAGAACTAGAAGAGAAAACTCACCCAGATTTCTACACGGAATACCCCATCAGAATTGAAATCCGGTTAATATTATTTATCTATTTAACAAAAAATAAACAAATAATATTAACAGGGAATCGACTAGACTTCAAAATTCCTCAAAACGGGTCCGACATGATAAACCCTAGATTCACGATTCGACAAGCTCCGGTGATATTTAACGGGAACTAATGAGATATTAGGGATGAGTGAGGTCAGGGGAATGTATGGTGTGAATTTGAGCCGGTTTGGACAGAGTAAGGGTTTGATCGGATTTTAGATCCGGTATTTGAGACGCCTGGTGATGATTTGACGTAAACCAAGGGTGGATTAGGAGTGAGAAAGTAAATGAGGGTTAGGGGTGTGATTTTGGCAGAGGTTTGTGGTGGCGCCGCCACCCCAAAGTGGTGGGAGAAGGGGCGGCAGTCTCTAGGGTTACAGACGAGGGGTGAGTGAGGGAGACGATCGAGAGGGGGGGTCATTTGGACATATTAATATAAAACATCATAGGATGATCTCAACCGTCTGATCAAAAACCAACAGTTGAGATCACTCCCTAAAACGACGTCGTTTTGATAAATGGACCTGGATCAGGTGGAAAAAATCTGGGCCTGGCTGGGTTTTTGCTGGGTGATCGTTTGGGCTTAGCCATTTTGGCCCAAATTTGGGTCTTTTAAGACTAGTCCACTTTTAATTGTTCTCCTTATTTTCCTTTTATTTCTTTTATTTATTTTGTTTTTGTATTTTATTTTTTTTAAAATGCTAAAATAACCATCACAATCAAATTGCATTAAAAAATAAGATTTGCTAGTTAATTCCTAATTAAAAGAAAAATGCAAACTAATACCAATTTGAACTAAAAATGCAAAATGGACCATTTTTATTATTTTCTTTACATTTTTTTCTAAAATAAATTAATATTAAAATATGAAATTGGATTCTAAAAGCAAATGCATATTTTTTTGTATTTTCATATGAATCCTCATGCACAAATAAAATGCAACCAATTAACTCAAAAATTAACAACAATTTGTAAAAATAATAAAAAATTATTTTGTTTGAATTTTTTTTAATTATTTATATATAGGGCAAAAATCACGTGCTCACAGGGTCGTCACATCCTCCCCAACTTAAACAATCGCTCGTCCTCGAGCGTACCTAGAGTTGTACTAGAAGCCAGCGAATAGCTGAATGACCTATCCAAGCATATACCCGGGGTCATCCCTCGTCACCCTGTCTAACATAGGTTCGGTAATACAACACATCTGAAATTTTCACAGTCCATCTAGACCATAAACCATAGAACAACATTGCACTTTCCGAATCATACCCAGAATAAACCCGAATCAGTTGGAATAACCCACACCTGCAACCTCGGGTGAAATCATACAATATACCACACAATCCAACACTCGAAACGATAGTCTCTATTCACAGCAGTTGCCCGTAACAACCAAATACCGATATAAAACCTCTTATTAGCTAAAGTTTCACTCCAACACTTTCGTATCCTACCAAATGATGATGAAACACGCAGTAAACCATAACCATTTCTCATACCAGTCATTCATGAAGGCATTTCTTCCCTTTTGACTAATACCACCGCAGATTCCGAGCTAGACCTTGATATTATCCTTTCAACAAGCTGAGATCAAATCCGATCATATTCATTAATGATCCCGACGATTTCTTCTGACCCAACACACCACCCTGGTGACATGACACATCAATACGGGCCTAAGCCATAACTTGCATAACTAGGCGCACCCATAAGCCAGTCTGAATATACATAGATCATGAAAATTGACTCAAACGAAAGACTAGTACCTAAATCTCATCAGTACCATTACAACACTAAGCTGAGACCCTGTCTCACATCATAGAAATAGAGTACCTGAATCCTCCTCAAAAGGTCATAACTTCACGTGGCCTCGCCACAACGCACGATTGTCACGACCTAAATCCAAAACCTTGCCGTGATGGGAGACAAGGCCAGCCAGTCAACCCAATTCATTCTTTAAGAATAATTATTTAACGCAATTATAGTGCAACATGGTTTAATAATACCAAATAGTGGAAATATATATAAAAATATGCGGAAATTCAACCCAACACAGCCCTAACCGGGGTGTCACAAGTCACGAGCATCTAAAGAAGACTGAACACCATTATATAGCCAATAATATATACAAAATAAAATTTGGAGTTCAAAAGATGAAGTCCGGTGCCGCGAATGCTGGTGGTCACCTTGCTCAGCTTAAATACTAATGCCTTCAATCCGCTAATAACCCGCTACCGAGGGAACAATACCTGCAACTGCACGCGAGGTGCAGCGAGTAAACTGAGTACTCCAACTCAGTGAGTAATAAAAGTAAATAATAGCTTAAAGCAAGAAATCACATAAGGCACTCCGTCATGCTATATAGAACAACAACCCTTTTGAGAAGAACAGTAAAACCGTGAAATCCTTTGGTAAACATCTGGGCTGAGTTAAAACCTTTTTTGAAAATATTCCTTTTCAATAGAGCAAATGAACGCGACATAAATAGTGCAGTTAGCACATAAGTCAGCCCCTCGGGCACAGCACTCCATCAACAAATAACACCGGGGTATTCGATAAACAATGCAAGAAGTAGCATGGATGCCAATGAAATGAGTGTGCTATATGTCAAGACAACCAGTACAAATATGAACAAATGCATGAGTGCAATGCAACACATATGCTGGTACATTCCAGTACCCACTGCGGTGCGCAGCCCGAGCCGCCCATTTCATTTATCATCTACGGCGCTCACTGAGGGTGTGTACAGACTCCGGAGGGGATCCTGCAGCCCAAGCGCAATATCAAGCCATCTCATGGCATCAATCAAATCATGGTCAGTCATTGTTACCCGACTCATTTACATCATATAGTGCCATTGTCACCATTGTTTCAAGTTCCTGCTGTGGCGCGTAGCCCGAGCCACCCACAATGTTTGAAGTCACATCACACAGTGCCATTGTTACCACTGTTTTAAGTCACTACGCATCCCGAGCCACCCATAATCAGTCCAGAAATCAACATAAGCCCCTTGGGCATTTGTAAAACAATAGTTCTCAGCCCGAAATATCATTTAAAATATCATTTGAGGTTTCAAAACTTAGAAGTATGGCTGAGTTTGCAAAACAGTATTTAAAACCTTGGACTGAAACCAAATGATATGCAAGATATGCTAAAATAGTAATATCAATCTCCGAAGGATTCACATAGTTGGCACGAAGCCCAAACATGGCAATCAACCCAAATTATGATGATAATAAGTAGTTTCAGTCAAATACGCTGTAAAAATGAACAACCGGGACGGACCAAGTCACAATCCCCAACGGTGCTCTACCCCACGCTCATATCCGGCATGCAAGTTACCTCAATACAGCACTATGATGTGCAAATCCGGGGTTTCAAACCCTCAGGATATCATTTACAAGTATTACTCACCTCGAATCGGTGAAATCTCTAGCACGCGACGCCTTTGCTACTCAAATCGGCCTCCACGCGCATCGAATCTATCCAAAATTAGAGCGAATACATCACAATATGATAAGGGAACAATACCCAATCGAAAACAATCGCGAAATATCAAAAATCTCGAAACTAGCAAAACCCGAGCCCCGGGCCCGCTTCTTGAAAAATTACGAAATTCATATCACCGGATTCCTCGTCTCGCTACGAGTCCGTACATATCAAATTTACCAAAATCAGAGTTCAAATGGCCCCTCAAATCTCCATTTTAACTCTCTTAAGTTTCAAGCCCTAAACTACCATTTTTGCCCATAAATTACTTGAATTTTTAGCTCTAATCCGTGTATTAGCTTCATAAAATCGAGTTTCAAGTTCAAGAACTTACCTCAAGTCGTTTCCACCTTGAATCCCTCTTTAATATCCACCAAGAAGCTCTCAAAATGATCAACCATGGAGGAAAAATGACCCAAAATCGGATATAAACTCACTACCCAGATTTTTCGGAGTCACTGTTCACCCACGCGGTTACTGTTCACCCGCGGTTAATGTTCACTGCTGCTAAAAAAACCCAGCAGCTACCCAATAATTTGCAGCAGTTTTTGATTCACTAAAATGGCTCTAAATCTGTCATACGAACTCGGAATTAGACGATTCTTGTTCCTATGAGTCACAAATAATAATACGAACACAACCCTTTAATCGAAACTCAATTCGGAGCTCTTTTGCCCAGTGCGATACTCATTTAACTAGTTAAACAATTAACTTATATTTCGCATCAAAAGCCCAATCGCGACTTGATGAAATTAAACCAAAATTTCCAGATCAGTCCTATAATTCATTATCAAAATTCTAGAAGTCTCGAAATCAAATTTGGATCTCTAGAACTAAAAATGAACCTTTAGATCATTACATGCTTATGCTCAAAACGGCAAAAATCTTCCAAAAACTCTTCCAAAACTTATTCGAGCCCCATGGGATCCTAACAAAGTATACTAACAAGTCCCATAATATGACACAAACTTAGTTGTTCCTTTGAATTACCAAAAACAACACAAAAATACTAAATTCACCTCGGATTCAAGCCTATGAACTTTGAAACTTCTAACTTTCACATCTGATGCCGAAACATGTCAAAACTAGTCCGAATGACCTTAAATTTTGCAGACAAGTCCAAAATGACATAATGAAGCTACAGCAACTCTCGGAATTCCATTCCGACCCTCGGATCAAAATCTCACCTATCAACCGGAATTCGCCAAAATACTAACTTTGCCAATTCAAGCTTAATTCTACACCGGTCATCACAAAAATATTCCCGACACACTCCTAAGTCCCAAATCACCTAAAGAGGCTATCCGAACCATAAAATTCGCATTTCGAGCGCTCTAACACATAAGTCAATATCTGGTTGACTTTTCCAACTTAAGCTTCCCTAAAAAAGACTAAGTATCTCAAATCTTACCAAAATCATTGCGGTATGACTTCAAATTTGCCCACAAGTCACATTCGTCATTACGGACTTGCCCCAACTTTCGGAATCGCATTCTGACCCCGATATCAAAATTTCCACTTCTGGTCGAATTTTCTCAAAAATCTTCAAATTTTTATATTTAGCCAAATGACTTCAAAATGACCTCCGGACATCCGAATTCACTTCCGATCGCGCTCATAACTCCAAAATCACCATACGGAGCTATTCCTAGACTCGGAATCCCAAACGGACATCTATAACACTAAAATGCCTTCCAACCCAAATTTATGAAATTCTTCTAAAATACTAACTTCCACAATATACGCCGAAATGCTCACGGGTTATCCAAAACAAAATTCGGACATACGCCCAAGTCCAAAATCATCATACGAACATGCTGGAATTTTCAGATCCCAATTCCGAGGTTGTTTACTCAAAATTCCAATTTTAGCCCTTTTCTTCAACTTAAGGTTGCCGCAATGAAAAGTTTCTTTCCAATTTGACTCCGAATTTCCCGAAATTCAACTCTGACCATACGTACAAGTCAATATACCTGAAATGAAGCTATTCATGACTTCCAACTACTGAACGACGCACTAGAGCTCAAAACGACCGGTCGGGTCGCTACATTCTCCCCCACTTAAATAGATGTTCGTCCTCGAACGTTTCCAAGAACTGCTCTTAAGTTATCTGAAATCACTTTAACACCTCGTGCACTTGCCCGTAATACCACAACTTATATGGACACATTAGTTTGATCAAATCTGCAGATATCCTCTTTTATCCATACAATAAGCTCAGAACCCAATTCCAACACCTGAAATTCTCTGTCAGACCTGTTACCTGCATATAAACACTGTATTAACTACCACACGAGGTACCAGAACACGACTGCGTACCTTTGCTGAATTAGCACCATGTTGTTGAATTAGCACCATGCATTGCATAATTCACCTTCTAACCACAATGACACTCCATGAACCTTAATAGCCAAAATTCTACGACTCTGATGCTCCCAATGCATATGATGATATACTTATACATTCTGTTATAATGCTGATGATACAACCACAACGGAGGAGATGTGCAAAAAATTCTAACTAATTGCAGAGTTAACCAAACATTAATTCTCTCCTTTTTGACTAAAATCATCACCTCATTACTACCCAAATACTGGTAACTCCCCTGTAATATACCTCACATAATCCCACTACAATGGTCCCCGATACCAATAGTCTCGCCTCACCTAGTACGAGTTGCTCAGACAACCAATCACCATAGAGAATGACCAACGGTCTCACATGATGCAAAAATGTGCTAATAGGCCATAATGCGAACAAGATACATAAGGAAATGATTCAGGAATGAACTGCTCAACTCACACAACTAATATGGATTTTTCCCCAGAGAATAGGGATTTATCAAGCCGTTTCATAGCACACATGGCACAATCACAATTTTACATGAATTGACGAACACGGAACAGCATATGATATTCCAACACCCTTACTTGAGGAGCGTTATGCTGAAACAAACACATCTGACTCACATGGAGCCCATAATCCTATTTAAATCCATTCACCCACTATAGGTCGATTCTGCTCGCACTGAACTAGGCTGAAAGCCTTTCCTGGACCCGTAATAAGTCATTTCTTCTCATAATATGCAAGAACTACGACCATAGCCGGGACAACACCCCACAATACACAACCAAATGAACCGAACGACTTCATATAGACCTTAGATATTCTTCCAACATTTCAACTTTCTTAAGTCCCCAAAATTTGACTAATTCCCTTTTAATATTATCGTATGAATTAAACTTTACAAAGTAAAAATTTAAACTCATAAATATTTATCACAAGGACCTCGTCCTTACATAACCTCCACCGCGGCTTGCAACCCGCTTTAAATATTTCACATTGTGCCAACTGCAGTATTCAATTTCCTTTCTTTCTTCTTCTCAATAAATTTCGTAAATATTTTTTTTTCATAGCACATAACGAACCCTCATACCGTTAGGGCATATAATTCATAAAAAGGTTGGAACCAATTATTCTGAAACACATTAAACCCATTGTAGTGAATAATAAACATTACTTTAACCTTACCCCAAATCCTTGTAGCCCAATTTCTAACATCCAGAATTCTTTTCAAGACCCGAATCTCACATACACACGCTGTATAAGTCCGAACGAACTGTGTCAATCCATAACAATAACCCTAGATATAATCGCATAACATACTACACAACTCGTATACTCGCAAAACCATTCTCGATCACCATAACCACACAAACCAACCAAGTACCAGTAGGAAACCCCACATTAAATAGAACCTCGCTCCAAAACCTTCGTACCCCATCAATAATGAAGAAATATACAGGAACTCACAATACACAACACGTTCCCCATACCTGTAGAAAGTATCTATTTTAAACCATGGTAGAAACCATCAAGAACACTTGGAAATCCATTTTCTCCTAATCAAGCTATCAGAACTAAATTCCTCTAATTCAACCAGGCCACGCATGTCATCAAACTCAAGAATATTGCCATATTACTACAGCTAGTTCAACAAAAATTCTTCACAAGCTTAGGTAACACAGACCTTAAAATACCTCAATTCCACTACTAAGATCACCTTCATTCTCGTGACAATCAACTCAAATTTCTCAATTAGAGTCAAATTCAAATCTCAACACATACACCCTGTTAGTAGAAAAGAAACTCTCTACTCAACATTATAAGGAACACACCTACGTAGATTATTCCGCATGAGATAACCCACCTGCTTTGCCTCCAATTAACATTTTTGTATACCTTCCACCGTCATACACATTACACAGTTACTTAATCTTCCTGAGTCGAAACTCATACCGTAACATGATATTTACTTCACTCCAACTAGGAGAAATCACAATTAAAATCAAACACCTATTAGTTCATCTATCATCCTGTAGCCCTTCCTTGTCACTTCCAAGTCATATAGATATATCTCGCAGTACTAACATACTCATCACATAACTATCCAACCATCATTCCCACTAATATGGACAATACTGAATATATAAGTTCAAAACACTTGCTCACATAATCAGCACCTCGGTGCTCAAGCCATATGCACAGATCCGGCCTCCAGTCCTCCAGACTGGCCTAATATCAAAGTCACAGAGGTAACGTCTCGCCCTTCGATCGGGGAATCACAAGCCATTGAGGCACCTTTGATATTGAGCGCTCGTTCACGCGTACGAATGCGTGGAAGGAATTCAAAGTGTTATATTTCAAGCTGAATCAAGGACGCACGATAGGAATTCAAGAATGTGAAGTTTCCTAAAGGTTTCTACAGCCTCTCGAGGATAAATATAGACGTCTCTGTACCGATCCGCGAGACTCTACTAAAACTGCTCATGACTCGTGAGACCTATTAACCTAGGCTCTGGTACCAACTTGTCACGACCCCAACCCGGTCGTGATGGCGTCCAACACACTACTAGGCAAACCCGACCATTTCTAACAACAACCCCATTTATTAAACTGATGAAGATAAAAGCCATTTAAGTTAAAGGTCTAAAATACCGATAACAGTGCAGAAATATCCAATAAAATACCAATGCATCCCAACAAGGACTCGGTGTCACGAACATGAGCCTCTAAAATATAGAGTAACATCCTACTACAAAGTCTGTCTAAAAACTGAGAATGCAGAAATAAAAGGATAGGGATAGAAGGGAGAGTCATTGGCTGCGAATGCCCTGCAGCTACCTCAAATACTCCCGAAATAAGAACTCTGGATCAACTGGATCTACTCAGTCTGAGACTGCCCTGGATCTGCATGCAAGGTGCAGGGAGTAAAGTGAGTACTCCGACCCAGTGAGTAATGGATGTAAATGCTGATCTGAGGGTTTGAAACCCCGGACTTTCACATCATAACGCTATATTGAGGCATGACACACATTCCACGATGAGTGCAGGGTCGTTTACCGTTGGGGATTGAGACTTAGTCCATCCCGAATGTTAATTACTACTATATTGGCGATTGAGACGCATACTTTATCAGTATAAATTGGGCTTATTGCCATGTTTGGGTCCTTATGCTGACTTGTAGAATCTTTAGGGGATCCTTATGTGTTTTTCATCACTTGTGTGCATAACATATATTCTTAGTCATGTTTGCAAATGTCAAAAATAATATAACAACTGTGTTTTATACATGAACATTAAATGGAAAAAGGATATGAGAGTTGAGGTCCCTATAGCATGTCACACCCGATTGGCTATGAACTTATTTGACTGAGATGGGTCGGGGACCCGATAGTGAGGATGTTTCCTTGATATGGATCGGGTTGCACGCCTCAGTGATGATATATACATTGATATTGAGGCCGAGAGCCTGTTTGATGCCAATACCTGGATGATATTACGCTTGGGCTGTAGGATCCCCTCCGGAGTCTGTGCACACCCCCAGTGAGCGCCGTCGACGTTAAATAAGTGGGGCGGGTTGCACGCCGCAGTGGGTACTAGAGTGTACCGGTATATGTGTTGCATTCTTTCATGCATTATTTCTTAACTGTATTACTTGCTGTATACTGTTCCCACCGTTTTGGATATGAACTGCTAGATATAGAGTACTTTGTGCATTTTCTGCATTTTCTTACTTTCAGATAGTAGTTATGTTTATTACTCACTAGGTCGGAGTATTCACTTTACTCCCTGCACCTTACGTGCAGATCCAGGGCAGTCTCAGGCTGAGTAGATCCAGTTGATCCAGAGTTCTTATTTCGGGAGTATTTGAGGTAGCTGCAGGGCGTTCGCAGCCGATGACTTTCCCTTCTATCCCTATCCTTTTATTTCCGTATTCTCAGTATTTAGAAAGACTTTTTAGTAGGATGTTACTCTGTATTTTAGAGGCTCATGTTCGTAACACCGGGTCCTTGTTGGGCTGTATTGGTATTTTGTTGGATTTTTCTGCACTGTTATTGGTATTTTAGACCTTTGACTTAAATGGCTTTTATCTTCATCAGTTTAATAAATGGGGTTGTTGTGAGAAATGGTCGGACTTGCCTAGTAGTGTGCTGGGCGCCATCACGACCGGGTTAGGGTCGTGACAGTGCATTAGTTAATTACTTGAAAATTTGCGAAGAATAAGCAGTTCTATCTTGAGAAATTATTAAATGAGTGTACCGATAGGATTCAATTCCCCTTCATTTTCTAATCTTTTAATTTCTCCAAGTTTCTATTTGGATTGGAGACACTTGACATGATTAAAAATCATTGGATAAGATTTAATTGAATAAAATAAGTCCTAACCATAGTTAAATTATTTAATTCCTTCTTTTATTTATTTTCAAATAATATCTTTTGCAATCCCACAATTATAGCTAACATTATCAAAGATTTCTTCTCTCTTTCTTGTTGTGGTTTTCTTTATGTGAGTTAAATTACTTTTCAATTCTACAAAATCTTCCATTCTTATTAAAAATAAGAATTATTATAAGTTCCAACTTTGATAATAATTAAAGAATAATACAAATATAAGAAGTAAGCTCTAATCTTGTACCAGTTTTAGTTCAACCTTTCTTCAACTTTAACCGTGTAAAAGCATCAGCATATTGCCAACGAAGTAAACGGAAAAGTATCGTAATTTTTTTTTTCTTTTGATCAAGATTTTCATTCAGGAGCCAAACATGTTCTCTGCGTAATAAAAATGTACCAAAATTTTAGGAAACCCACATAGCTCGTATAACGGAACATACTTTTAAGAATTTTTTAAAAATTTTAATATGAATGGAAGATTTTGTAGAATTGGAAAAAAATATATGTTCACAGAAGAAAAAAAATTATTACAAGAAATAGAGAAGGAATCCTAGAAAAAACCAACAAAAGGAGAAGGAATTCTAGATAATGTGTAGAATTATGGGACTGCAAAAAATATTTTAACTATGGTTAGGACTTTATTTTATTCAATTAAATCTCATCCATTAATTTTTAACCATGCAAAGTGTTATACCCTATTTTAACACGGGTCAAACTAAAGTAAAACGTATTGGTAATTCTGAAGGTTTAAATAATTAAGAGAGTCACCACCTAATTATTTTAACTGTGAATTAGCACACCATTTTTAGTTAAGTGGTGCTTAAAATTAACTCAATTTTATGGTCTGCTTAACCTTAAAAATTTTAGGTAAGGGTTCTAATTAATCCTATAGAAAAGATTGTTAAAGCACACTATATGATCCGTTAATTACGATTAACCGACCAAACTTAGGTTAATTAAGGCAAAGGTATATAATATAAGTACATCATTTAAGTGTTGCGTATCTAAAGAAAGTAGCTCGTAACTAATAAGTAACGACCCGACCGGTCGTTTTGAGACCTAGTGTGTCGTTCAGCAGTCTGAGGCCATGAACAACTTCATTTCAGGTATTGTGACTTGTTCTCATGGTCGAAATTTAAATTCAGGAAGATCGGGGTTAAATTTAAATGAAAATTCTCATTTGAGAAGCTTAAAGTTGAAAGAATGAACTAGGATTGGATTTTTGAGTAAACAACCTCGGAATCGGGATCTGATGGTTCCAGCAGGTTCGTATGATTATTTCGGACTCGGGCGTATGACCAGATTGGGTTTTGGATAACCCGGGAGCATTTCGGCGCCTATTATGGAAGTTAGCATTTTGGAAGAAATTTCTTAAGTTTGGCTTGGAGTGTATTTCAGCTTTTTCGATGTCCGTTTGGGATTCTGAGACTAGGAGTAGCTCCGTATGGTGAGTTTGGAGCTGGGAGCGCGATCGGAAGTGAATTCGGAGGTCCGTAGATCATTTTGAAGCCATTTGGCTAAAGATAGAAATTTGAAGGTTTTTGAGATGTTTGACCCGAAGTGGAATTTTTGATATCGGGGTCGGCATCCGATTCCAAAAATTGGAGTAGGTTCGTAATGTCAAATATGACGTGTGTGCAAAATTTGAGGTCAATCGGACATGATTTGATAGGTTTAAAAATCGCAAGTAGAAGTTGGAAAGTTCAAAGTTCATAAAGTTTGGATTGGAGGTCGATTGATGAATTTAGTGTTGTTTGATATGATTTGAGGCCTCGAGCAGGTCCGTAATGTGTTTTGGGATTGATTGGTATGATTGATTGGGGTCTCGGGGGCTTCGGGTGGATTCCGGATGGTTAACGGATCGAAACATGGAACTTAAGAGGGACTGAAGCAGCTGGTATCTGGTATTTCCGCTTCTGCCGAAATGGGACAACAGAAGCGGCTCTGCAGAATCGGTTGAGGGAGCCGAAGAAGTGGAATTGTACGTAGGTTCGAGGACCGCAGATGCGGTCAAGGTTTCACAGAAAAGGGATCGCATCTGTGGAAGGGAGCATCGCAGAAGCGGAAAAGGGGAGCTGGGCCCAGGACCGCAGAAGCGGCTTTTGACCGCAAAAGCGGAACCGCTTAAGCGAGAATAATTCCGCAGGAGCGGAAATAGCTGGGGCAGAAACATTGTTTTAAAGTCGGATTTTTACCATTTCTCTCATATTTTTCATGGCTTTGGCGATTCTTGGATGGGTTGAAGAGAGCATATTCATCAATAATGTTAAGGTAAGTTATTCCTACCTATTTTGAGTTAAATACATTAATTATGCATGGATTTAAGCATGAAGATTAGTGTAAATTTGGGGTTTTGGTTGAAAACCTAGGAAATTAGAAATCTTAGATTTTGATTATGATTTTGAGTATGGAATTAAGAGAAAATTATATATTCGAGTTCCTAATGTTATGGGTAAATTTTATCTTCGAAAAGTTTTGGATTCCGGGCACGTGGGCTCGAGGGCATTTTTGTCAACTTTTCATTCATGGTTAGGAATTATTATAAATTGGGTGCGAAGGGATTTTCCAAGATAGACTTGAGATCTGGCTACCATCAGCTGAGGATTACGGCGTCTGATGCCCCTAAGGCAGCATTTCGCACTCGGTATGGGCATTATGAGTTTTTGGTCATATCATTTGGGTTGACCAATGCCCCAGCAACATTTATGGAGTTGATGAATGAAAAATCCGGGCCGTGACAAAATGTTGACTAGAATTCAATTTAGAGTTGAATTCCAACATTGAGTTACGTGTTTTTAAAAAAAAACATATTTACCATAAGACATGTGATTTGTATTTTCCAATTTAAATTACGTTAGAAACTACTACAATTAAAGTTTTTAAGGCACGTTCTTATAATTGTTGGATGAGAAATACTCCCTCATATTCAAAATAAGTGATTTTTTGGTTTTTTTCTTGTGGTCCAAAATAAATATTTTTTTCTGATTTCCAGAATGAATTAATTATTTTTTTCCTACACTACCCTTGGATTAAATAATGTTGGAGTATGTGTTAGGAGTATTTATGTGAAGAGATAGTAAATGTTAATATGGTCAAGTTCATTGCTAATTAATGTTAAAAGATGAATTTTTTAATATGCGTAAAAACAACCAAAAAACAATTATTTTGGACCGAAGAGAGTATATATATATGATTCAAATACCTGGAAGATTTAATTAATCCAAATATTGTTTGCATTAAATGTAAAGCAAAGAGAGTGCATTAATTAATTACTTGAAAATTTGCGAAGAATAAGCAGTTCTATCTTGAGAAATTATGAAATGAGTGTACCGATAGGATTCAATTCCCCTTCATTTTCTAATCTTTTCATTTCTCCAAGTTTCTATTTGGATTGGAGACACTTGACAAGATTAAAAATTAATGGATAAGATTTAATTAAATAAAATAATTCCTAACCATAGTTAAATTATTTAATTCCTTCTTTTATTTATTTTCAAATAATATCTTTTGCAATCCCACAATTATAGCTAACATTATCTAAGATTTGTTCTCTCTTTCTTGTTGTGATTTTCTTTATGTGAGTTAAATTACTTTTCAATTCTACAAAATCTTCAATTCTTATTAAAAATAAGAATTATTATAAGTTCCTACTTTGATAATAATTAAAGAACAATACAAATATAAGAAGTAAGCTCCAATCTTGTACCAGTTTTAGTTCAACCTTTCTTCAACTTTAACCGTGTAAAAGCATCAGCATATTGCCAACGAAGTAAACGAAAAAGTATCTTAATTTTTTTTTTCTTTTGACCAAGATTTTCATTCAGGAGCCAAACATGTTCTTCAAGCAATCAAAATGTACCAAAATTTTAGGAAACCCACATAGCTCGTATAACGGAACATACTTTTAATAATTTTTTTAAATTTTAATATGAATGGAAGATTTTGTAGAATTGGAAAAAAATATATGTTCACAGAAGAAAAAAAATTATTACAAGAAAGAGAGAA
This sequence comes from Nicotiana glauca, assembly GCA_026770625.1. Lineage (NCBI taxonomy): Eukaryota > Viridiplantae > Streptophyta > Magnoliopsida > Solanales > Solanaceae > Nicotiana > Nicotiana glauca. The sequence continues at coordinate 26,181 of MU730144.1, forward strand.
GGAATCCTAGAAAAAACCAACAAAAGGAGAAGGAATTCTAGATAATGTGTAGAATTATGGGATTGCAAAAAATATTTTAACTATGGTTAGGATATTATTTTATTCAATTAAATCTCATCCATTAATTTTTAACCATGCAAAGTGTAATACCCTATTTTAACACGGGTTAAACTAAAGTAAAACGTATTGGTAATTCTGAAGGTTTAAATAATTAAAAGATTCACCACCTAATTATTTTAACTGTGAATTAGGACACCAATTTTAGCTAAGTAGTGCTTAAAATTAACTCAATTTTATGGTCAGCTTAACCTTAAAAATTCTAGGTAAGGGTTCTAATTAATCCTATAGGAAAGATTGTTAAAGCACCCTATATGATCCGTTAATTACGGTTAACCGACCAAACTTAGGTTAATTAAGGCTAAGGTATATAATATATTCACGACCCAAAATTCACTAAGGGTCGTGGTGGCGCCGGACACCGCTGTCACGCCAGCCAATTAAATTATCGATTTAAAAATCTTTTTTAAAAACATCAAATTCTAGAATTTTCTTTCCATTTTTCACAAATAAAAAGGGTTTTGCTTCAATTCAAATTAACAATAATAATTAAATCAAACTTTTTGAAAACCATCCCAGAACCCGGTGTCACAAGTGCATGAGCGAGTACTGATAATGAAATAAAATACAACCTCTCTCCGGAATATAATGGACAGGAAATAAATAATCAAAGTACAGAAAGGAACTACACTAGCTGCAGGCCGCCTCGCAATTTGCAGCTC